>JBAIZL010000002.1:224803603-224858603 GCA_036971475.1 Prosapia bicincta
CATACAGAGCATTGCTATTGCAGTAACACTGCTTGTGTACAATATGTATTACATTGAACCTTGTCTTCTTCAATACATTTGCATTCAGAGCATTGGTGTTGCAGTAACACAGCTTGGGTACAATATGTATTACACTGAACGTTGTCTTCTTCAATATATTCGCATACAGAGCATTGGTGTTGCAGTAACACAGCTTGGGTACAATATGTATTACACTGAACTTTGTCTTCTTCAATACATTCGCATACAGAGCATTGGTATTGCAGTAACACCGCTTTGGTACAGTATATATTATACTGAACCATGTTCTCTTCAATACATTAGCTTTGAGTGCATTGGTAATGCGGTAACTTCTAAGAGGAAATTCTCATAACAAAATTAGTAGTTCCTACTAAGTGTTTACCATTAGTGTAGTTGTGACAAACGTAATAGAATACCCTGACAATTTTTTAGGCGTTCTTAAATTTTGCAGGATAAACTGCGCCACTAAATTATGGAAACGCACCAGACACTTACTGCATTTTGCTAAATAATAGTGACACAGGGGAACACATTAGGATTTTACAACTTGTTTCAAATTAGGTCTTTAATGTTACGTAATTTAGCACACGAATAGCATTTTTACTACTAATTGGGGAATAATCACCAGTGAGTACGTGTTAAACATCTATATTTTTAAAAGTTATACTGAAAACCCTTAAATATAAAGCAGCTCTTCCTTTATTCCACAACAATATAGTCTGTGTAATCCGAACACGAGTGAAATTATTTGCTAGGCTCTTAAAGTAAAAGCTTTTCCAAGCATTGCAAAAAGCTCTTCCAAATAAAATGTGTTCAATATTTTCAATATTTAAGAGCCAGAGGGAGTGCCGCCATAAATGGACTTTGATACAAATATTTGCTTACCGCCGTTTCAAGGTCATTTCTCTCCATGCTCTTCTGTCAACTTCAAAATACGTTTTTTACGATATTGAATGGTTTGGTGAGTTTATTTTTGGAGGAAGACATATTAGAAATATTTTTATATATGTATATATATTATATAATTATTAGATGAAATTCTTTTTCTTGTTATATATTTGGTTAAATAAAGACTTTAATAAACAAGAATTCTGTATTTTATTTTACTTCATACGTTTATATTGAGCCGAAGCTTTATGATTATTAATAGTATCAGCATTTTTAGTACTTATTTAGTAGCGTATAGTTCTGTAACTACATCTCCTGGAACTACATTCAGAGTCCTGGATAGAGTCCTGATGTAGTTACAAAGTGATAGGGTACTAAATTAGTTTTAAAAATGCTGATACCATTAATAACCGTAAAGCTTCAACTTTATATAAACGTATGAAGTAAATTAAAATACAGTATTCTATTTTATTAAAGTCTTTATTTAACCAAATATATATATATATATATATATATATATATATATATATGTTTGTATGTGTGTGTATAAGTTGTTTATAGTGTGTCATCATATACTAGTACTAAGTGGATCAAACAAAGAAAATAAATAAATATATAAGCTAAAGAACATCCTAAAGTAGGCCTATACTAAAAACCAATTGTAGACAAATCCAAATTAGAAACACGGATTATAAATAAACTTCACAACTATCTATTCATGTGACAGAAAGAAATTCATTAAAATGTGTTAACGGTTATTACAATCAACATATTAAAGAAATCTTCAAATAAACAAATTTGCAGATAAAATCAGTAGTAACAAATCCATACGCGTACTATAAACAGCATATTCTTCCACATTAGGAACTCAATTTGGCAACTGCCAATCCCGTATGCCAATCCTGACTATACAGGAAAACCCTGATCCTGACTGTATGCCTATCCTGACTGTTTAGGAAAAACTTGATCTTGACTGCATGCTTATCTTAACTTACAGGATAAACACGATCTTGACTGTATGCCTGTATTGGCTGTACAGGTAAAACTCGATTCTGACTGTGTGCCTATCCTTACTGTACAAGAAAAACCCGAACCTGACTGTATGCTAATCCTGACTGTTTAGGTAAAACCCGATCCTGACTTAATGCCAATCCTGACTGTACAAGAAAAAACCGATCCTAAACTTTATGCCTATCCTAACTGTATTGGAAAAACCAGAATGTACAAGAAAAACCCAATCCAAACTGTATGCCAATCCTGACTATAGAGGAATAACCCGATCCTAAATTTCATGTCTATCCTAACTGTTCAGGAACACCCGGTCCTGAATGTATGCATATTGAATATGTACGGGAAAACCACAATGTCTATCCTGACTGAACAGACAAAACGGATCCTGATTGTTTGCCTATCCTTACTGTACAGGAAAACATGATCCGGACTATATGCCCATCTTGACTGTACATAATAACCCGATTCTGACTGTATGTCAAACCTGGCTGTACAGGAAAAACCCAATCCTGACTGTATGCAAATCCTGCATGTACAGGAGAAACGCGATCCTAAACTGTATGCTTATCCTAGCTGTACAGTAAAAACCTGATTCTGACTGTAAGCCTATCCTAACTGTACAGGCAAAAGCTGACTATACATTAAAAACCATATTCTGACTGTATGCCAATCATACCTGTACAGGAAAAACCCGATCCTGACTGTATGTCTATTCTGACTGACCAGGAAAACCTGATTTTGACTGTATGCCTGTCCTGACTGTACAAAAAATACATGATCCAAACTGTATATCCTGATTGTACAGGGGAAACTCGATCCTAAACTGTATGCCTTTCCTAGCTCACAGGAAAAACCTGAACCTGACTGTATGCCTGTCCTGACTGTACAGGAATACCCGATCCTGTCTGTATGCCAGTCCTGACTATACAGCAAAAACCCGATCCTGACTATATGCCTATCCTGAGTGTACAGGAAGAACTTGATCCTGACTGTATAAAAATCCTGACTGTACAGGAAAAACCCGATCCTAAACTGTAAGATAGGAAAAACCCGGACATGACTGTATGCCAATTCTAACTGTACAGGAAAAACGCGATTTAGATTGTATGCCAATACTGACTGACCAGGAAAACCTGATTTTGACTGTTTGCCTATCCTGACTGTACAGGAGCAACCTCAACCTAAGCTGATTGCCTATCCTAACTGTACAGGAAAAAACCGATCCTGACTCTATGCCTATCCTGACTGTACAGGAAAACCCCGATCCTTGACTGTATGCCTACCCAAACTGTACAGAAAAACCCAGTCCTGACCGTATGCCTATCCTAACTTTACAGGAAAAACCCTATCCTGACTGTATGCCTATCCTTACTGTACAGAAATAACACCAATCCTGACTGTATGCATATCTTGACTTTACAGGAAAACCCCGTCCTGACTCTAAGTTTATGCTGACTGTACAGGAAAACCTCGATCCTGACTCTATGCCTATCCTGACTGTACAGGAAAATCCTATATGCCTATCCTGAGACCTATGCATTTGTTTTCTGTATGGTTTTACCAAAGAAGTGTATATCACCTTTTCTATTAATCTTGAGCACCTAAGAAGCAGATTTCATGCTACTTTTGCAGAAGTTAGTCTTGCTAGTTTGGTGAGACTTTGGTTACGGTGGGATATTTGTCATTCACATCGAATCAGAATAAGATTTTTATAATTAGCTTTAAGTCATACATTTCTATACGAGTTTTTATACCCCAAATACTACTAGAGTCAAGAACTGTATTGAACGAATGACAAGTCGGTTGAATGTCGACTCAAATGTTTATTTATTTAATGCAACTAAATTTTGTTGGCCACTAAATTGTTGCCCTCATCAATCCTGAAAAACAAAGTCCTTACATTTAAAGTTCAAATGAGTAATTTGAGGAGGTAAAACATCAAACCCACTACACTTACCTCAAAGGAAACTTTTGTGAAGTGTAGAGGGTTTGATGCTTTACCTCTTCCCATTAGTCACTTAAAAATTAAATGTATGGACTTTGTTTCTCATAGCACTATAGGCTTGATAAGTTCATAGATCAACCATTTTATCATTTATTCAATTTTAGTTTCGATTGTTTAAATAAACAAGAACTGTATTGATACAAAATACTTCCTCTATTGTTTCTGTAGGTCATAAGACAAAATATGTTTGATAAAAAATTACTTAAAGCTCTTAAAGCACTACTTGAGTCAAACACAAAAGGTTTTGACTCCTAAAAATTAACATCTCTTCCGATCCTGTAACTCAATTTATATGTATTTTTAAATCAGGTTCTTTCAGACTTACTCTGCACATTTGAAATTAAAGAATCACTGTTTACATCGACCCACTTATTACCAAGATATTAAATGTACATGAAAAGTTATCCTATTTGATATCTTTAAGAAGCGATGGTCGGAAGGCAAACACACCTCTCAGTCTTAAGTATTAAACTGTAAAATTAAATAGGAAGACAAGCGTGTAAGGCAGTCTATTTTAATATGGTAGTTTTTAATTTTTATTTTCACTGCACTAGTGTGTATACATTCTATATATTTTTAAAGCTTGTATGGAATCGTTCGTTAATTATATTATTTTCATGTTTCTGTCCCCAAAGTGACATTTTAATCTTTTTCAACCTTATTTTATTATTTATACATTGTTTATTGTAAGGTATATTCAAGTATATTTAATGACGTGTATGGCTAGGTTTCAATTTCAATAGTTTGTTAAATTTACATTGCTTAACATATTGACACACGTTCAAATACTAAAAATAAAAGAATATAACGATGTCAAAATTAAAAAGTAAATCTTCAACAACACATCAAGGTGAAACTACCTGCATGATGTTATAAATTATTTCCACATTTTTTTATTTTGAATTAATTATTCTTTTGACCTAAGACCAAAATATCTCCAAAATATATTAAATAAATTTAAAAAATGTAAAACATTTTTAGAATATAATTTTATTAAGTTTTACCCTTTTAATTATTTTAATTAAAGAATGAACTGGAAAACAAAATTAAATAACGTGAAACTCGTTAGGCCTTCGTAGGTTTTAATGAAGATAAAACGCCACTTTCTGCCGCTACCCGTACTAGCATTAACCTGCCGCTCTCTATGCAAATAATTAAATTTTATAAACGAAGTGGTCGCGATTAATGTGCAGATAAAGTGTTGCCTAACTGGGCACTAGGGAAAGTCTATTAAACTTCCTACAAACATCATTATTTTATTATATACATATATTTAGATCTACAAAGTTTTCGGTATGAGAGTTATGGACAATTATTGTCAAACTATTAGAGGCATGAAATGTATGTTCAATATCTGTTTTTATAAATCATCTTCTTATAACTAATTAATTGTATATTATGAATAGTGAGTTTGGTGCACTCTTGTCCGAATTCAAGGGCATTGCGTTTAAAAACTTTTAATTTTGTTTCATTTCAATTGCCAATGTTTCTCCTAAACAAGTTACATAACTATAAAGCAACCAAATAATCAAATAATAAAATACTCTTGTACGTATGTATATATATATAGTAATTACAAATATAAACACTTGCGGGAAATTAGGATATAATAAACAATGTACTTATTACATTTCAAAACATTGATAATGTTATCTGAAAGATGCAGATCTTTGGTATGATTAAAACCACACGCCATACATTAAGATGATGTGTGATACAAATTTAATAAAAGATAATTTTCTGATTGGTCAGCACATAATTGACAGACATATTTGTAATCTTATAGTAAAATATACGGACGTGATTTAATATGCTTTGAACTATTTTAATATGTGGTTTTTGTATACGGACACTAAGAGTTAAGACAAAGAAAGAAAAATGTTACAAAATTGAGATTATAATGAAGAGACTTTCAATAATGTTCAAAAGAGTGATTTTTATAATTTCTCTTGATAAAAATATAATTTTTTTAATCGTTCATCACCAAATATACATATCTCTTAATCATTTCTTGGCTATTGATCTAGTTTTCGATTTTTAGAAAGTCTTATGTATGTTTTTAAAAACTTTCTCTTATTTCATTTAAAATTATTTTTACTTTTTGTATGTTTGTATTATTTTTTTAAATAATATAATTATTAATTCTGTATGATTTCAAAATTGTAAAGTTTTTGACTCATCGAGTACAGTAAAAATAAAACAGGGCCAGCAAATGCTTGATATATTTAGTTGAGAAAATTATTCTTTTTAAGTGATGATTGAATAAGTAAAACTTTTACCCATGTGATAAAACTTTCGGACTAATTAAAAAATAAAATTGATTCATTGTACCAAAAGGAAATAACTGGAATAGGTTTATTGTAAAAGTGATTCTAACTAACATAATATAAGACAAATAAATCCAAGAACGGTTTCTGATATATTAATAATTCTATTAATAAATATAATATTATATTGCCATATATTTTTAATGATAAAAATGATATCGAAGTATTATAGTCACATTCTAGCGCGGATACAAAATTTTGCCCTTTAGGAAATAACAGTTATAGAACTTTGGGGAATTAAAGAATTATAAGAGTGCGCGCTGTGGGAAAAGTTTCTCTGACAGTGATAATAAGAAAATGTTATCCTCGCGTGGCTGCAGGTGACATGTAATTTTCCAAACACTGAACTACACGTCTATACGCTATAACTTCTCACGTTTACCGTTTCTCCTTACTATATACCTTTGTCCTTACTATATACTTTTGTTCTTACTACATACTTTCGACCTTACTATACACTTTTTTTTACTACATAACTTCGTCCTGACTATACACTTTTGTCCTTAATATATACTTTTGTTCTTACTACATACTTTCGTCCTTACTATATACTTGTGTCTTTACTACATAACTTCGTCCTTACTATACACTTTTGTCCTTAATATATACTTTTGTTCTTACTACATACTTTCGTCCTTACTATATACTTGTGTCTTTACTACATAACTTCGTCCTTACTATACACTTTTGTCCATCTTATACACTTTCGTCCTTACTATATACTTTTATCCTTACTATACACTTTTGTCCTTACTATATACCTTTATTCTTACTATGTACCTTCGTCGTCTCTATAGACTTTTGTCTTTACTATACAATTTTGTCCTTACTATTCAACTTTGTACTTACTATAAATTTTGCTATTTAGTATACAACATTGTCCTTACTATACAATTTTGTCCTTACTATACAACTTTGTAATTACTATACATTTTGGTATTTAGTATACAACTTTGTCCTTACTATATACATTTAACCTTACTGTATCCCTTTTTCCTGACTATACATTTTAGTCCTAACTATATACCTTCGTCTTACTATATAACTTTAACCTTATTATACAATTTTGTCCTTACTATATAACTTTGTACTTACTATACACTTTAGTCCATAGTATACACCTTTGTTCTCTCTATATACATTTAACCTTAGTATATTCTTTTGTCCTAACAATACATTTTTGTCCTTACTATATACTTTTGTCCTTACCATATAACTTTGTCCTTACTATACACTTTAGTCCTTACTATACTACTATGACCGTACTATATACCTTTGTCCTTACTATACACTTTAGTTCTTACTATAATTTTTTTTTCTATACACTTTTTTCCCTACTATACGCTTTTGTCCTTACTATATACTTTCCTCGTTACTACATCCTTTTGTCCTTATTATTTACTTTTGTCCTTACTATACACTTTTGCCCTTACTATATACCTTTGACCATACTATATACTTTTGTCCTAACTATATACCTTTGTCTTTACTATACGACTTTGTACATACTATACACTTTGATCCTTAGTATACACCTTTGTCCTTACTATATACATTTAACCTTAATATATTCCTTTGTACGGAATATACATTTTGTCCTTACTATATAACTTTGTCCTTACTATACACTTTTGTCCTTACTATACACCTTTGTTCTTACTATATACCTTTGTCCTTGCTGTATAACTTTGTCCTTACTATACACTTTTGTTCTTACTATATAACTTTGTCCTTACTATAAATGTTTGTCCTTATTATATACCTTTGTCTTTACTATATACCTTTTCCCTTACTATACACGTTTGTCCTTACTATATAACTTTCTCCGTACTATACGCTTTTGACCTTACTATATACTTTACTCGTTACTACATCCTTATGTCCTTACTATTTACTTTTGTCCTTACTATACACTTTTGCCCTTACTATATAACTTTGCCCCTACTATATGCTTTTGTCTTTACTATATACTTTACACCTTACTACATCCTTTTGTTCTTACTATTTACTTTTGTCCTTGCTATACAATTTTGTCCTTACTATATAACTTTCTCTATATACTATGCTTTTGTCCTTACAATATACTTCACTCCTTACTACATCCTTTGTCCTTACTATTTACTTTTGTCCTTACTTTACACTTTTGTCCTTACTATATAACTTTCTCCGTACTGTACGCTTTTGTCCTTACTATATACTTTACTCGTTACTACATCTTTTTGTCCTTACTATTTACTTTTGTCCTTACTATACATTTTTGCCCTTACTATATACCTTTGACCATACTATAAACTTTTGTCCTAACTAAGTATCTTCGTCTTTACTATACGACTTTGTACATACTATACACTTTGATCCTTAGTATACACCTTTGTCTTTACTATATACATTTAATCTTACTATGTTCCTTTGTACGGACTATACATATTTGTCCTTACTATATACTTTTGTCCTTACTATACACCTAGTCCTTACTATATACCTTTGTCCTTGCTGTATAACTTTGTCCTTACTATACGCTTTTTTCCTTACTATATACTTTACTCGTTACTACATGCTTTTGTCCTTACTATTTACTTTTGTCCCTACTATACACTTTTGCCCTTACTATATAACTTTGTCCTTACTATACACTTTTGTTCGTACTATATACCTTTGTCCTTACTATATACCTTTGTCCTTACTTTATACCTTTTCCCTTACTATACAAGTTTGTCCTTACTATATAACTTTCTCCGTACTATACGCTTTTGTTCTTACTATATACCTTTGTCCTTACTAGATACCTTTGTCCTTACTATATACCTTTGTCCTTACTATATACCTTTTCCCTTACTATACACTTTTGCCCTTACTATATAACTTTGTCCTTACTATACACTTTTGTTCGTACTATATACCTTTGTCCTTACTATATACCTTTGTCCTTACTTTATACCTTTTCCCTTACTATACACGTTTGCCCTTACTATATAACTTTCTCCGTACTATACGCTTTTGTTCTTACTATACACTTTTGTCCTTACTATATACCTTTGTCCTTACCATATACCTTTGTTCTTACTATATACCTTTGTCCTTACTATATACCTTTTCCCTTACTATACACGTTTGCCCTTACTATATAACTTTCTCCGTACTATACGCTTTTGTTCTTACTATACACTTTTGTCCTTACTATATACCTTTGTCCTTACCATATACCTTTGTTCTTACTATATACCTTTGTCCTTACTATATACCTTTTCGCTTACTATACACGTTTGTCCTTACTATATACCTTTGTCCTTACTATATACCTTTGTCCTTGCTATATACCTTTTCGCTTACTATACACGTTTGTCCTTACTATATACCTTCTCCTTACTATATACGTTTGTCCTTACTATATAACTTTTCCCTTACTATACACGTTTGTCCTTACTATATAACTTTCTCCGTACTATTTTAGTACGTACTATTCTCCGTACGCTTTTGTTCTTACTATATACCTTTGTCCTTACTATATACCTTTGTCCTTACCATATACCTTTGTTCTTACTATATACCTTTGTCCTTACTATATACCTTTTCGCTTACTATACACGTTTGTCCTTACTATATACCTTTGTCCTTACTATATATCTTTGTCCTTACTATATAACTTTTCCCTTACTATACACGTTTGTCCTTACTATATAACTTTCTCCGTATTATTTTAGTACGTACTATTCTCCGTACGCTTTTGTTCTTACTATATACCTTTGTCCTTACTATATACCTTTTCCCATACTATACATGTTTGTCCTTACTATATACCTTTGTCCTTACTATATACCTTTGTCCTTACCATATACCTTTGTCCTTACTGTATACCTTTGTCCTTACTATATATCTTTTCCCTTACTATACACGTTTGCCCTTACTATATAACTTTCTCCGTACTATACGCTTTTGTCCTCACTATATACTTTACTCCTTGCTACATCCTTTTGTCTTTACTATTTTCTTTAAACCTTACATTTTTTACATTATATTTTGTTAAGTTGTATATGTCAAGAGCGTATGTTTTGTAAATTGTATACAATGTCAAGAGCACAGTGGTAAAATATAGTATACAGAAAAATGGTAATCCACATAGTAAGAAAATGAAATTTTGTTCAACCGATTGAAAATGTTCATAGATTCCAACACAATTCAGTATATCTATCATATTTACTACTTAATTCTACTTGGAATAAATATGTCGGGATCTCGTTTCCCCTTTTATTAAACATTGGAACAGTCATACCTTATTAAATGAAATAAGCATTAAACATATGCTGTCTATACGTTCACACGTAGTTAAAACAGTAAAAATGAATATAAAAACACAACTCTACTACAAAAATAATATGCTATTGGCTATAAGCATCCAATAACTATGTTTGGTCGTTACCGTATTCTAATCCAGGTGTATACAGGGAATCGGTTACCCAGGGATTAGTAAAAAGGCATTTGTGAGGTAGTTAAGTTTTATGTATCACAGATGGGAATAGCACAACAAGATGTATAAAATGTATTTCTGAATGCAAATTTGAAAATATTTGTTTATCTTAATCGAATTCTACTACAACACACTATATTACAATATTAATTCCCACAAAATAACTTTTGCATCAAATTAAACAATTTCTCTTTAATAATAAAAGTATAGTTGCTATTTTAAAAAAATTGTCTTTACTTTTCTATGAAGTAGAACTCTGATGTATTCCTTCAAGTTCACTCAGTAGAATTGTAAACTCCTTGGGGGACGCCATTATATTGGTGCTTGGAGCAGTAATTACCGATGATCTTCTTCAACACCCGTTTCAACGGGTCGTCATCCATCTGGGTGGATTCCCAATGGCTTCATTATGTCTTCACATGTCTCTGGATTCTGGTACCTAATGCAAATCTTTTGGGTTGAGCATCCTATAGTTTGAGGTAAGATTTGTAGAAGCAAAGGGTTCGTCCTCACAGTCTGCTTGGCAGTGTGAAGCCAAGACTAGACACTGCTAGGACCACCAAGCAGAGAACCGTCAAGGACTAGACACTGCTAGTGCCCCCAAAGCAGAGAACCGCCAAGGACTAGACACTGCTAGGGCCCCCAAAGCGGAGAACCGCCAAGGTCTAAACACTGCTAGAACCACCAAGCAGAGAACTGCCAAGGTCTAGACACTGCTAGGACTCACAAAGCAGAGAACCGCCAATGTCTAGACACTTCTAGGATCGCCAAGCAGAGAACCGCCAAGGACTAGACACTGCTAGTGCCCCCAAAGCAGAGAACCGCCAAGGACTAGGCACTGCTAGGGCCCCCAAAGCGAAGAACCGCCAAGGTCTAGACACTGCTAGGGCCCCCAAAGCAGTGAATCGCCAAGGTCTAGACACTGCTGGGACCGCCAAGGCCTAAACACTGCTAGGACCGCCAAGCAGAGAACCGCCAAGGTCTAGACTCTGCTGGGACCGCCAAGCAGAGAAATGCCAAGGCCTAGACACTGCTAGGACCGCCAAAGCAGAGAACCGCCAAGGTCTAGACACTGCTAGGACCTCAAGTAGAGAACCGCCAAGGACTAGACACTGCTAGGACCGCCAAGTAGAGAACCGCCAAGGACTAGACACTTCTAGGATCGCCAAGCATTAATTTGTTATTTCTAATTTATTAGGAAATTTTAGATGGATTATAATAAAATTAATATCATTTTCACGAGTATATTAAACTAAGTTCTAACATGAAATCCCCACGGTATATTTTCCTTAATATACCTGTAAACATTAGGATACTTTAAATTTCAAGTGTTTTTTGTTACAGTTTAATTAGTTTGTGTAAAATATAAAATTAAATGGAAATTTAAATAAAGGTGATATAATTACACTGGACAACAAAATTTTGTTTGAAACAAGAATAAAAATGGCGGAACATTATAGTACTTTGACGCCGATTTCAAATATGAAAATGGTTTATTTAAATTGGGCTTAGTGTTTTGCTAATAAGAAACAATTGTTTTGAAAAAAAAAACATTTTACTTTGGTATAACCATATAATACGTATGTGCAATCCCTATATATCATAACAGACAAGCAGCAACTCCTTATATATTAATTGTTTTTTCAAATTCAGTATAAGTTAATAATTTTTATATGTGTGGGGTAACACATATATCTTCTTTTATCTCTGCCTTGTTTAGTTTAGAGAGCTTGTTTCTTAGAGACTGAAATCCATTCCCCTCACATTCCAATGCTTTAACAAAATTTGTTACCAAACCTAGCTTAATGTGAAGTGGGAGGAGTTAAGCCTCTCCAGGTTTTACTAGTGCTGGGTGTACAGCATTCTTCTCTCCCACAGTCAAGCTTCCTCGTTTTGACCTTTTTTTTAACAATAAATCCGTTCTCTGCTGTCCCACTCACTCAAGGAACAACAAAACTTCGTTTACCAAAATTGCGGGTTGCGAAAGCAGAAGGGGCATTAGAATATTTAACTATATGTCTTGTCTTAGCTGCTATATCTGATACTTTCGTCGAGCAAAAACAACAGTACATTGAGTGATCCCTTGCTACGCTCATGAGACGAGATCCATTCAGCATTCCAGTTAACAATTTTTGAGCGCTGTGACTAGTGGTCGTACCCTGTCTTACTCTATATAATAACAATAATTTTTTTGTTTTCGTCATTAGTTATGAACTGCTATTAAACTTAGTTGTTTTACTTTAATTTGCACCAATACAACTCCACTAACATATAATAAACTGATGAAAGATATGTGTTTTACTCACATACTTAATGCGTCGCATGAACTTCCTAGTAATACAGGAAGAGGTATTACAAAAAACTAAAACCTGATGGAGAAATTCTGACTTCAGATTCGGATTCAGCGCCCAGAAATACATAAAAATCCGCAAATAATAGGCCTGTAACACAATCACTGCTGACCAGTGTTATTTTTGTTGTTATTCCTACAACTTTAACGTTGCTCTGGTTTTTCATCTTTATTATAAATTCTTCATTTTAACAAGAGCCTAATATTATCGGGACACAAACACAAAACAAATGTATAAGAAGAAATACTACATGGTTACACGTTAATGCGAAAGCAATCAGTGAATGATGCAGAACGTGGGACATGACTTTAACTTTGTGGTACATGACTGCTTCCAAGACGTAAGATGGCGTCCACACTTTGTAGTGGACACCATTGAGGGGTTCCAAGTAATGTCTAAGCTTTAGTTCTTTTATCTTGGGGAGAGGTGGCTTGTAGACTTAAGGGAGTCAGTGAAACTAACAAACTCATACACATAATAATAAATAAAATAAAAGTAGGCAAATTTGAATAGGTAAAAAGTAGTTTAACAAACACATACTTTAAGCTGATAACTCTAAACATATATAGGCTACGTATAAAATAATGATTTAAGAAACTGGAAGTTCCGGAAAGGAAGAGAAACTACCGATAGCTATATTAATGTAATTACCTTGTGAGAATATTAAAAAGTAAATAGGCTACGTTGGTGATTGTAAAATAGTAAAATAATAGTAAAACAGTTGGAAATTAAAACAGTCCTGAAATCTGAAAAGCGGAGAAATTAAATGCTTTCCACATAAAGCAAGAAGAGAACCAGGCTGCAGCTAGGGCTGAGAAGGAAAGCGAGAAGGCGAATGCAAAGGCGGAAAGGGAAACGGTTTAGGAGAAAGCTGGGGAAAGATGAATACCAGAAAAAACTAGAAACATAAACTACTTTTTATGGAAAGTATAAGGGCAAATATAGAGCCCCAATAAGTATCTGTGTCCCAAGAGACAGAAGTAACAAGAGATCGAATGAGTAGTGCGAACATTGGAAAACAAAAAACATTTGAAGAGAAGGAAGCTGATACTTAAAAGAAGGTGTTCAGATGAAATCGCACGGCCGGTTAAAAGGGTCGAAGAATGTAGCTCCTGACGGCAGTAAAATCCATACATGCAGGCCATGAATAAGTTTCTACACCGATTCCTAGTGCTTTAAAAAAATGAAATATTTGGGGGGGGGGGTGTAAGGGTATCAACGCTCACAATAATTAAAAAATCCCACCTATGATTAGATTTGGTATTACCTATAAATAACTCACTCATGATGATTACATTGTTATCGAAAGGCGTTTAAGTCTATGTGCGCTATTAATTAGCTATTATCTTCAACTCTCAAGAACAGCACTTGAAAATTGGATATGCAGATCACTAAAAGGTAGATTATCTTTAACTTTAGAAAATAATAAGTCGGTGGGATTTAATTATAACGAAGTCTCCTCGTTTTAAATATTTCACTAAGAACTCATTAAATTCAACTATATAAGCTTTTAAAAGTATTTCAATATTAACTTTTAATTTGTTGTTTATAATTTTATTACATTATGACGTCAAAGACGTGTGTAAATAAATATTTCATTAGGCATGTTTAATCAGTCATGGTCTATTTCCATCTACAATCAGTCCCTGTCTAAAGATACGGATGCAGCCGACCAAGTAGATTAATTGTTTTCAGCTCGAGTTTATCAAGCTAGGGACTTCTCATCAATAAATGTGTTACAGCTAACATGATGATTGAAAGTATTGCTGGTATGGTTGTCGTAACAATGATGCAACTGGAGGGAGAAAAAAGGAATTTCCCATTAGGTAACAAAATGTGAGACATGTTAAACAAACATACTCTATATAAAATAAAAAGACGCTTGATTTGGTGCCGTTTTAAACAATATTTTATTTTGATATTCATGCAAGTTTGTCTACGTAATTTCTAACGTAAACAATAAGTCAACAACAAGTTAAAACAATGGTTTAATTTTGATGATACATAAAGCTCCCTAACCATAAATAAACTTTTTATATAGTTAAATCCTTAAAAATAAGTGAAAAGGTTTATTTACAACTAATAGGTTTCTTTTATTCAAATATGCCAATATCTAAGCGGGAACTGCTAGTGGGTGTGGGAAGTATGCCCTTTACATATTGACACAATACAGAAAACATTTTATTTATTTAATCTAAGCCTACATAGCAAAACTGTCCGGAAGATCGAAACAAACTAGATATCCAAAAGTTACCTCAAGATTTGATTTAATAAATTTGCTTGATTAGCAAACCAATCGTATTTTTATTTTATCCTCTACAAGCTATACTTTACATTACAAAATGTATCAAGTCTGTTGAAGTTTAACATAATTTATTACGTTGCCATTTTCAACTTTATTATTCTTATAGCACTATTAGTATTAACATTAATGACTACGATTATTATAAACTTTGAATAATGGTTAAAATTTATTCCACTACAACACAAAATGACATTTGTTCCACTCTTGCTTCAAGTGTTATCAAATTTATTTCTCGAGGAAGTACAACTATAAACTAAAAGAACAAACTAAATATAGTAGAAAAATAGACAAATTAATCTTTAAAAACACAAAGAAAGTGACATTTTTAATAGTGTTTGAAATATGCCCTTCTAAAACAAAAATTGAAATTCAGTGAACGAAGATTAAAAACCATAAATACTCTTTTAAACATAACACAGGAAATCGTGAGCATTAGTTGACTTAGATCTTATGTTTGGCCAAAAAAGACGTTAAAATCAGATGTAAAGAAAATATGGCAAAATATCGCATAAAGCAATATATAAGAAACAGAATAACAAGTGATTGGTAGGTGTAATATTACCTGCGTACATGCTGAGGAGGCTGATGCCTAGTATGGGATAGTTGCCTCCCAGTTTGGCCATGGCCGAGTGTCGTGAACTTCCCGTGCAGGACACTCGTACTAGTGTTTATTGTCAGAGTTTGCAAGAGATCAATTCCCAAACAGAAAACCAATTTAAGTAGTTTGTTTCAATTCGATATGTTAAAGCATTTTTATATATCTTTGTATAGAGCAAAATTCACAATTTAAATAAGATTATATACGAGTAATAAGTGACTAAAAGTATTATAATTTCAGTGATGAAACTTTTATTAAACGTTACCTTCGCCTGTAGTAGCGCAAGCTTTCTCGAATAATGGGGACGGCCATTTCGAGTGATTTGTTTCATTGTCAACTAGGGTGGGGGTTGGGAATATCCGTAGAGGGGGTAGAATAGGGGTATAAGCTTTTTTTAAGATTTCGGGATATGAGTGTATAAAAGTGTATGTCAGTTATAATTTAATAGGTTGTTGACTATAATTTAATTAGTTGGTTTATGTGTTGGTGTAGCTTGAAAGGTTTGAATATATCATACGTTCTTGGTAGCGTGTGTTAAATGCCTTCCCGTTTGGCCTAAGTGGAAATGGGTCACGAGCTACAAATTAGTTTGTATAAGCCAGCGGAGTTGTTCATGATGTTGGGTTTAAAATGTTTGTTGAGGGAGTTTTGTATGGAGGAGGCTGTTCTGCAATTATTATATTTACATAACGAGTTGAGTTTTGGAAATGTATGGCAGTGTTATGTATTTGTCGAGTTCGATTTTTGAAAAAACAAGAACAACGCCCAGAATTAAACACCGTAAAACAAATAACACAGAACAATAGATAAAACATAACAATGGCTGATGTACTTATATACTCGTAAACTTCTGAAAAATAAACCTTGTAACACAACTCGAAATAAAGTTTCCCAATTTACGAAAAAAGAAACAGACAAAACATTCACTAATCATTACATAATACTTTTACGTATTTAATTATAATCATTTTTTTTTACTACTCACGCTATATTAGGTGTTTGTACTAAATATAAAATTTAGACTATTTCAACTAAAATTATTTGTAGATACGACATGAAAATTAATTAATTTGACTTTTGAGAGAAACTCAGTAAGTTGTGAGGCCTGCAAACTGGGTTTAAACCTGTTGTACACTGTAGCCCACACAATCAGGTTTTGTAATGAATCCTCAATAAAAGCTAAAGCTGGAGTTTAGGAGATTGCAGTACCAGTCTCTTTCTTCTGCAACCTAATAAGATTGCTTGATTGGGACTAATTCTTGATTACTTTGTTATATCAAGCTATACGACTGGTTCAATTAATTAAACTTACAATACTTTGCAATTACTACTGTATTTTACTTTCGGTGAATTTGTAAATTAAAAAATGTTTTTCATACTCCTTATGAAATTCAATGCATTCTTTTGTTAAACATATAAATTTTAATTAAAAGGCTTTAAATAATTAACCTGAAAAGAAGAGTTAGAATTGCTCTTTAAAATCCTATATAACTTAAAAGAAGGAGCTTTGTTGTTATTCACCCATTTTTTGGAACCTCTTTTATATATTTTTTTGTTCTATGGGTTAGAACTAGATTTCCTGGCTAACCTTTGTAGATGATCAAACCATTGTTGGTATCGCATGATATTTGAAGATTGTCTGACTGGACATTGTTGGTGTATGGATCAAGGTACCTCTTGACGAGGGGAGGGTTTCGTAGCAAGAAATGATATATATACAACATGAAGAGAGAAGTGTCAAAAGGAACACCGTATTTGGCTCCCTTTTAAGTCCCCTCTCTTTACTGGGCTACTTTTAACGCCTTTATTTTTCTTCAAACATTTAATCAAAAGTTATTAATTCAAAATGTTGAAAATCACCAAATCAAATAATACTAAATATTTTGAAAGTTTTGTATAGCTTATTAAATAGAATGTAAAACGACGGCCCACCTTTTGTTCTAGATGTATTTTTCAAACACCTGTATTTTAAAATTGTAATAATAAATTATTTCACTGTATAAATCTATATTCAATATAAGCGATATATTTTATTTTGTAATAATAATCAACATATTTGCAATAGATTATTTTAGTAAACAAAATTCACTATGAGTCCAATACATTGAAATAGGCGTACCAAGGCCCCCATAAACCGTTTGAGGAGTTTTCCTAAACGTTTCCTACATAATAAAATTAGATTAAATAAAGTAAGACACAATTTTATTGTTACAGGTTTATTAGTTTCAATTTTTACAAAGAAAACGTCTTATACATTAAAACCTTTCAAAAGTATGCAATATCATATTTAGAAGAATTCAGTCAAAATATATAGCTAGTTCCAGTCACAATATATAGCTAGTTTCAGTCACAATATATTGCTAGATTCAGTCACAATAAATTGTTAGCTTTAGTAACAATATATAGCTAGTTTCAGCAATAATATATAGCTAGTTTTAATCATATTATATAGCTAGTTTCAGTCAAAATATATAGCTAGTTTCAACCACAATATATAGATAGTTTGAGTCATGATATATAGCTAGTTTCAGCCCTAATATATAGCTAGTTTGAGTCATAATACGTAGCTAGCGTCAGTAACAATATATAGCTAGTTTCAGCCACAATATATAGCTAGTTTCAGCCATATTATATAGCTAGTTTCAGTCAAAATATATAGGTAGTTTCAGTCAAAATATATAGCTAGTTTCAGTCCTAATATATAGCTAGTTTCAGTCACACTATATAGCTAGTTTCAGTCACAATATATAGCTAATTTCAATCTTAATATATAGCTAGTTTCAGTCACAATATATAGGTAGTTTCAGTCAAAATATATAGCTAGTTTCAGTCGAAATATATAGCTAGTTTCAGTATTAATATATAGCTAGTTTCAGTCTTAATATATAGTTAGTTTCAGTCACAATATATAGCTAGTTTCAGTCATAATACGTAGCTAGCTTCAGTAACAATATATAGCTAGTTTCCGCCACAATATATAGCTAGTTTCAGCCATATTATATAGTTAGTTTCAGTCACAATATATAGGTAGTTTCAGTCAAAATATATAGCTAGTTTCAGTCCTAATATATAGCTAGTTCCAGTCACAATATATAGCTAGTTTCAGTCACAATATATAGCTAGTTTCAGTCTTAATATACAGCTAGTTTCAGTCACAATATATAGGTAGTTTCACTCAAAATATATAGCTAGTTTCAGTCAAAATATACAGCTAGTTTCAGTCCTAATATATAGCTAGTTCCAGTCACAATATATAGCTAGTTTCAGTCACAATATATAGCTAGTTTCAGTCTTAATATATAGCTAGTTTCAGTTACAATATATAGGTAGTTTCAGTCAAAATATTTAGCTAGTTTCAGTTTTAATATATAGCTAGTTTCAGTCTTAATATATAGTTAGTTTCAGTCACAATATATAGCTAGTTTCAGTCATAATACGTAGCTAGCTTCAGTAACAATATATAGCTAGTTTCAGCCACAATATATAGCTAGTTTCAGTCATAATACGTAGCTAGCTTCAGTAACAATATATAGCTAGTTTCAGTCTTAATATATAGTTAGTTTCAGTAACAAAATATAGCTAGTTTCAGTCATATTACGTAGCTAGCTTCAGTAACAATATATAGCTAGTTTGAGTCTTAATATATAGCTAGCTTCAGTCCTAATATATAGCTAGTTTCAGTCACAATATATAGCTGATTTCAGTCCTAATATATAGCTTGTTTCAGTCGCAATATATAGCTAGTTTCAGTCACAATATCTAGCTAGTTTCAGTCACAATATATAGCTAGTTTCAGTCACAATATATAAGTAATTTCAGTCAAAATATATAGCTAGTTTCAGTCAAAATATATAGCTAGTTTCAGTCTTAATATATAGCTAGTTTCAGTCTTAATATATAGTTAGTTTTAGTCACAATATATAGCTAGTTTCAGTCATAATACGTAGCTAGCTTCAGTAACAATATATATCTAGTTTCAGTCTTAATATATAGTTAGTTTCAGTCACAATATATAGCTAGTTTCAGCCACAATATATAGCAAGTTTCAGTCACAATATATAGCTAGTTTCAGTCTTAATATAAGGCTAGTTTCAGTCTTAATATATAGCTAGTTTCAGCCACAATATATAGCAAGTTTCAGCCACAATATATAGCTGATTTCAGTCCTAATATATAGCTTATTTCAGTCGCAATATATAGCTAGTTTCAGTCACAATATATAGCTAGTTTCAGTCACAATATATAGCTAGTTTCAGTCACAATATATAAGTAATTTCAGTCAAAATATATAGCTAGTTTCGGTCAAAATATATAGCTAGTTTCAGTCTTAATATATAGCTAGTTTCAGTCTTAATATATAGTTAGTTTTAGTCACAATATATAGCTAGTTTCAGTCATAATACGTAGCTAGCTTCAGTAACAATATATAGCTAGTTTCAGCCACAATATATAGCTAGTTTCAGTCCTAATATATAGCTAGTTTCAGCCACAATATATAGCAAGTTTCAGTCACAATATATAGCTAGTTTCAGTCTTAATATAAGGCTAGTTTCAGTCTTAATATATAGCTAGTTTCAGTCACAATATATAGCTAGTTTCAGTCACAATATATAGCTAGTTTCAGTCTTAATATATAGCTAGTTTCAGTCACAATATATAGGTAGTTTCAGTAAAAATATATAGCTAGTTTCAGTCAAAATATATAGCTAGTTTCAGTCACAATATATTGCTAGATTCAGTCACAATAAATGGTTAGCTTTAGTATCAATATATAGCTAGTTTCAGCAATAATATATAGCTAGTTTTAATCATATTATATAGCTAGTTTCAGTCAAAATATATAGCTAGTTTCAACCACAATATATATAGTTTGAGTCATGATATATAGCTAGTTTCAGCCCTAATATATAGCTAGTTTGAGTCATAATACGTAGCTAGCGTCAGTAACAATATATAGCTTGTTTCAGTCCTAATATATAGCTAATTTCAGTCACAATATATAGCTAGTTTCAGTCACAATATATAGCTAGTTTCAGTCTTAATATATAGCTAGTTTCAGTCACAATATATAGGTAGTTTCAGTCAAAATATGTTGCTAGTTTCAGTCAAAATATATAGCTAGTTTCAGTCTTTATATATAGCTAGTTTCAGTCTTAATATATAGTTAGTTTCAGTCACAATATATAGCTAGTTTCAGTCATAATACGTAGCTAGCTTCAGTAACAATATATATAGCTAGTTTCCGCCACAATATATAGCTAGTTTCAGCCATATTATATAGTTAGTTTCAGTCACAATATATAGCTAGTTTCAGTCATAATACGTAGCTAGCTTCAGTAACAATATATAGCTAGTTTCAGTCACAATATATAGCTAGTTTCAGTCATAATACGTAGCTAGCTTCAGTAACAATATATAGCTAGTTTCAGTCTTAATATATAGCTAGTTTCAGTCACAAAATATAGCTAGTTTCAGTCATATTACGTAGCTAGCTTCAGTAACAATATATAGCTAGTTTCAGTCACAATATATAGCTAGTTTGAGTCTTAATATATAGCTAGTTTCAGTCCTAATATACAGCTAGTTTCAGTGACAATATATAGCTGATTTCAGTCCTAATATATAGCTTGTTTCAGTCGCAATATATAGCTAGTTTCAGTCCTAATATATAGCAAGTTTCAGTCACAATATATAGCTAGTTTCAGTCACAATATATAGCTGGTTTAAGTCTTAATATATAGCTATTTTCAGTCACAATATATAGGTAGTTTCAGTCAAAATATATTGCTAGTTTCAGTCAAAATATATAGCTAGTTTCAGTCTTAATATATAGCTAGTTTCAGTCTTAATATATAGTTAGTTTCAGTCACAATATATAGCTAGTTTCAGTCATAATACGTAGCTAGCTTCAGTAACAATATATAGCTAGTTTCCGCCACAATATATAGCTAGTTTCAGCCATATTATATAGTTAGTTTCAGTCACAATATATAGCTAGTTTCAGTCATAATACGTAGCTAGCTTCAGTAACAATATATAGCTAGTTTCAGCCACAATATATAGCTAATTTCAGTCATAATACGTAGCTAGCTTCAGTAACACTATATAGCTAGTCTCAGTCTTAATATATAGCTAGTTTCAGTCACAAAATATAGCTAGTTTCAGTCATATTACGTAGCTAGCTTCAGTAACAATATATAGCTAGTTTCAGTCACAATATATAGCTAGTTTGAGTCTTAATATATAGCTAGTTTCAGTCCTAATATACAGCTAGTTTCAGTCACAATATATAGCTGATTTCAGTCCTAATATATAGCTTGTTTCAGTCGCAATATATAGCTAGTTTCAGTCCTAATATATAGCAAGTTTCAGTCACAATATATAGTAGTTTCAGTCACAATATATAGCTAGTTTAAGTCTTAATATATAGCTAGTTTCAGTCACAATATATAGGTAGTTTCAGTCAAAATATATTGCTAGTTTCAGTCAAAATATATAGCTAGTTTCAGTCTTAATATATAGCTAGTTTCAGTCTTAATATATAGTTAGTTTCAGTCACAATATATAGCTAGTTTCAGTCATAATACGTAGCTAGCTTCAGTAACAATATATAGCTAGTTTCCGCCACAATATATAGCTAGTTTCAGCCATATTATATAGTTAGTTTCAGTCACAATATATAGCTAGTTTCAGTCATAATACGTAGCTAGCTTCAGTAACAATATATAGCTAGTTTCAGCCACAATATATAGCTAATTTCAGTCATAATACGTAGCTAGCTTCAGTAACAATATATAGCTAGTCTCAGTCTTAATATATAGTTAGTTTCAGTCACAAAATATAGCTAGTTTCAGTCATATTACGTAGCTAGCTTCAGTAGCAATATATAGCTAGTTTCAGTCACAATATATAGCTGATTTCAGTCCTAATATATTGCTTGTTTCAGTCGCAATATATAGCTAGTTTCAGTCACAATATATAGGTAGTTCCAGTCAAAATATATAGCTAGTTTCAGTCAAAATATATAGCTAGTTTCAGTCTTAATATATAGCTAGTTTCAGTCTTAATATATAGTTAGTTTCAGTCACCATATATAGCTAGTTTCAGTCATAATACGTACCTAGCTTCAGTAACAATACATAGCTAGTTTCAGTCTTAATATATAGTTAGTTTCAGTCACAATATATAGCTAGTTTCAGTCATAATACGTAGCTAGCTTCAGTAACAATATATAGCTAGTTTCAGCCACAATATATAGCTAGTTTCAGTCATAATACGTAGCTAGCTTCAGGAACAATATATATCTAGTTTCAGTCTTAATATATAGTTAGTTTCAGTCACAATATATAGCTAGTTTGAGTCATAATACGTAGCTAGCTTCAGTAACATTATATAGCTAGTTTCAGCCACAATATATAGCTAGTTTCATTCCTAATATATAGCTAGTTTCAGCCACAATATATAGCTAGTTTCAGTGACAATATATAGCTAGTTTCAGTCACAACATATAGCTAGTTTCAGTCTTAATATATAGCTAGTTTCAGTCACAATATATAGGTAGTTTCAGTCAAAATATATTGCTAGTTTCAGTCAAAATATATAGGTAGTTTCAGTCTTAATATATAGCTAGTTTCAGTCTTAATATATAGTTAGTTTCAGTCACAATATATAGCTAGTTTCAGTCATAATACGTAGCTAGCTTCAGTAACAATATATAGCTAGTTTCCGCCACAATATATAGCTAGTTTCAGCCATATTATATAGTTAGTTTCAGTCACAATATATAGCTAGTTTCAGTCATAATACGTAGCTAGCTTCAGTAACAATATATAGCTAGTTTCAGCCACAATATATAGCTAATTTCAGTCATAATACGTAGCTAGCTTCAGTAACAATATATAGCTAGTTTCAGTCTTAATATATAGTTAGTTTCAGTCACAAAATATAGCTAGTTTCAGTCATATTACGTAGCTAGCTTCAGTAGCAATATATAGCTAGTTTCAGTCACAATATATAGCTAGTTTGAGTCTTAATATATAGCTAGATTCAGTCCTAATATACAGCTAGTTTTAGTCACAATATATAGCTGATTTCAGTCCTAATATATAGCTTGTTTCAGTCGCAATATATAGCTAGTTTCAGTCACAATATATAGGTAGTTTCAGTCAAAATATATAGCTAGTTTCAGTCAAAATATATAGCTAGTTTCAGTCTTAATATATAGCTAGTTTCAGTCTTAATATATAGTTAGTTTCAGTCACCATATATAGCTAGTTTCAGTCATAATACGTACCTAGCTTCAGTAACAATACATAGCTAGTTTCAGTCTTAATATATAGTTAGTTTCAGTCACAATATATAGCTAGTTTCAGTCATAATACGTAGCTAGCTTCAGTAATAATATATAGCTAGTTTCAGCCACAATATATAGCTAGTTTCAGTCATAATACGTAGCTAGCTTCAGTAACAATATATATCTAGTTTCAGTCTTAATATATAGTTAGTTTCAGTCACAATATATAGCTAGTTTGAGTCCTAATACGTAGCTAGCTTCAGTAACATTATATAGCTAGTTTCAGCCACAATATATAGCTAGTTTCAGTCCTAATATATAGCTAGTTTCAGCCACAATATATAGCTAGTTTCAGTCACAATATATAGCTAGTTTCAGTCACAACATATAGCTAGTTTCAGTCTTAATATATAGCTAGTTTCAGTCACAATATATAGCTAGTTTCAGTCACAGTATATAGCTAGTTTCAGTCACATTATTTAGTTTAAAAAAATGAAATTAACCTAAAGAAAAAAAATAAATTATCAGACAATTTAAATATTTCTAAAATAGATGAGTTTCAAGAGCTAGACTATTTGAGAAAGTCAAAATTCATGGAAAAGAGCATTATGAAAAGACGCCTAAAATTAGAACTAATAAAAGTCTCAATCTATCAATAAATTCTAAAAGCATTGGAAATGTAAGAGGGCAACTATATTTGCTTTGCAAGCCATTTCAGTTTCGAGTAGGCATCAGAAGTCAAAACTTTATTTAAATAAATACGTTTGACTCGATGCAAGTGTTTTCTCATTTATTTATTACTTATTAACCTAAAGGGCTTACGGAACTGTTTACTTCATTATCTTCTGAAGTTTATCTTATCAAATTGTTTCTTGAGCATTCAATCCCGATTATTTCACACGCGGAAGGGATACTAACAGCATGCGCATGTGAAGCTGAAGAAGCTTGCTAGAAGATGGCTGTCACTAGGGCCCAGACGCAGGGACCATATCGACCACTAGGCGATGTACGAACACAGGCGGTATTTGGGCCACCGCTCTACTAACGCCATGCGCATATGAGTCGTGATAGAAGATGGGAGTCTCGAGGGCCCAGAACCAGGGACCCAATCATCATTAGGCGTTGTAAGAACAGAGGCGGTATTTAGGCCACCGCTCTACTAACAGCATGCGCATGTGAAGCGAAGGAAGCTTGCGAGAAGATGGCTGTCTCAAGGGCCCAGAACCAAGGACCCAATCGACCACTAGGAGATGTACGAACACAGGCGGTATTTGGGCCACCGCTCTACTAACAGCATGCTCATGTGAAGCGGAGGAAGCTTGCTAGAAGATCCCTGTCTCGAGGGCCCAGAACCAGGGGCTCAGATCATGAGACGATGTACGAACACAGGCGGTATTTGGGCCACCGCTCTACTAACAGCATGCGCATGTGAAGTGGAGGAGGCTTGTTAGAAGGTGGCTGTCTCGAGGGCCCAGAACCAGGGACCCAATCGACAATTTGGCAATGTACGAACACAGGCGGTATTTGAGCCACCGCTCTAGTAACAGCATGCGCATGGGAAGCTGAGGAGTCTTGCTAGAAGATGGCTATTAGCCATTAAACTTTTATAAAATTTGGGAAATATTTGACTACTATCATTTGGAATTTACCAGTGAGCACATATGCAATTAAATGAAATCTGTGACTAATAGATACTGAGGTGCCATTTTAAAATGTATCATAGTGTTAAAATTATTAGTTGCTTCTAGAGAAAGGGAAAAGTATTCGGGGGCACATTTGGCTGATTGGCTATTTAGAAATAGGGGGAATATCTGGTGTACTGCAATAGTTCGTGTCCAGTCGTGGACTATTTAAATATTGCGATGCAACAATATTTTTCTAGCGTGATGTACCTTTTTAATTTTGAAAATAGAGCCATTCCAAAACGCGTCAACACAGGAAAAGTACTATTTAAGTTTTTAAAATGGAGTCATCCCGAAATGCGTCAATAACGGAAAATATTGTAATGTTAGGAAAGCCAAAAAAGTATACTAGAATATATATCTTTGTTATTTCGTTTTTTTTAGCAAGTTTTCATTTAAACATAATTGTTCTGATTTTATATTTTCCTGAAAAATAAGTATTTTAAATATTTGTACATTTTTTTCATTGTTATTCATGTTGAGAGAAATATTTGTTCACAGGCTACTAGTACTATTAGTAAAGAAAGCAGACAAATATTGTCGTACTTATTACTTATTTAGGCCAATGCCCACCCTTAGCAGTTGAGCTATTTTCCGAAGCGATGACCAGTAGAGATAGGCCTCATTCTATTTAAATTAGAATTGTTTGTTTGTGTGTGTGTGTGTGTGTGTGTATGTGTTTATTTATGTTCATACACATTACAGTGATCGCTAGACTTATCGATCATTACAATTAATAACACTTTATACATATATCTATCATTCTATTGTAAATATTACTTTAAAAACTGTAAGAATAATAAACAAAACACAAATGGCGTTTGGCTATACAAATGTGGATCTTTTCTACTAACATGAAATACGTAAAGAATAAAGAAATATAATATAAAATGTAAAAAAACATTCCACATGAATATACTTGATTCCATTACTACTCATAAGGCCTTTCGAAGGTAAGTAGGTGTTTAAAGAGATTCATGACACGATGTCGAAAGCAAATGTTTCATAAATACATTTTAAAATCTCAAGTAAATCGCTATTAGGATAGTATATTAGAACATGTAATGATACAATGCCTAATTTAAAATGAGTTCTAATTGAATATTTCATTACAAGTTGTGTTAAATTAAAGTTTAGCTCAAATATTTTATTAAGATTGTTTGTCATTTCTAAACTTTCCGTAGTCTATAGTTTCACCCAAAGACGCAAAATAAAGTTTTTATGGAAGTCGATCCGTACTGAATTAAGATGGACCACTTTCCCCAAAAATATGCGCCCTGACATTGATAGGAGGGTCGAGTTATTACATCGGGTCCTCTTTCAATGTGCCCCCCCCCACACGCGCTTACTCTGGTAAGTAATTGCTTGAGACACTTTAACTGCTTTTACATTAAACCAAAGCTTTGAACGCCCGATTTAGTTTTCGGATCAATGATTGAATCACTTCCTTAACCAAAATTGTAAAATATTGCGTAATACACAAGTAAATAGTAAAAGTTTAAACACTACACTATTGGATGCGCTTCTTAGATACCTTGTTTCTTGTAAGAGTCGTACATTGAGTCAAACTTAAATGTTGTACTCCATTGAGTACAACTTAAATGTATGTTCCAGTATAATAACTGGAAATTATATAATATATATAATTAGAAAATTGAAGCTTTAAAATAATAAAGACGGTAAAACCCCAATACTAATGTATTATATAAAATTAGCAGCTTTCAACGTTTTGCAATTTCTGACAATTATAACAATAATGTTATAGAAACTTTCAACTAGTGTTTCAATCGTCTAACTTATAAAGAAATCCAAGACAAAGACCAAACAATTATTGTTTCAATCGTCTAACTTATAAGGAAATCCAAGACAAAGACCAAACAATTATTGTTTCAATCGTCTAACTTATAAAGAAATCCAAGACAAAGACCAAACAATTATTGTTTCAATCGTCTAACTTATAAAGAATCCAAGACAAAGACCAAACAATTATTGTTTCAATCGTCTAACTTATAAAGAAATCCAAGACAAAGACCAAACAATTATTGTTTCAATTGCCTAACTTATAAAGAAATCCAAGACAAAGACCAAACAATTATTGTTTCAATCGTCTAACTTATAAAGAATTCCAAGACAAAGACCAAACAATTATTGTTTCAATCGTCTAACTTATAAAGAAATCCAAGACAAAGACCAAACAATTATTGTTTCAATCGTCTAACTTATAAAGAAATCCAACACAAAGACCACAATTATTGTTTCAATCGTCTAACTTATAAAGAAATCCAAGACTAAGACCAAACAATTATTGTTTCAATCGTCTAACTTATAAAGAAATCCAAGACAAAGACCAAAAAATTATTGTTTCAATCGTCTAACTTATAAAGAAATCCAAGACAAAGACCAAACAATTATTGTTTCAATCGTCTAACTTATAAAGAAATCCAAGACAAAGACCAAACAATTATTGTTTCAATCGCCTAACTTATAAAGAAATCCAAGACAAAGACCAAACAATTATTGTTTCAATCGTCTAACTTATAAAGAAAACCAAGACAAAGACCAAACAATTATTGTTTCAATCGTCTAACTTATAAAGAAATCAAAGACAAAGACCAAACAATTATTGTTTCAATCGTCTAACTTATAAAGAAGTCCAAGACAAAGACCAAACAATTATTGTTTCAATCGTCTAACTTATAAAGAATTCCAAGACAAAGACCAAACAATTATTGTTTCAATCGTCTAACTTATAAAGAAATCCAAGACAAAGACCAAACAATTATTGTTTCAATCGTCTAACTTATAAAGAAATCCAACACAAAGACCACAATTATTGTTTCAATCGTCTAACTTATAAAGAAATCCAAGACTAAGACCAAACAATTATTGTTTCAATCGTCTAACTTATAAAGAAATCCAAGACAAAGACCAAAAAATTATTGTTTCAATCGTCTAACTTATAAAGAAATCCAAGACAAAGACCAAACAATTATTGTTTCAATCGTCTAACTTATAAAGAAATCCAAGACAAAGACCAAACAATTATTGTTTCAATCGCCTAACTTATAAAGAAATCCAAGACAAAGACCAAACAATTATTGTTTCAATCGTCTAACTTATAAAGAAAACCAAGACAAAGACCAAACAATTATTGTTTCAATCGTCTAACTTATAAAGAAATCAAAGATAAAGACCAAACAATTATTGTTTCAATCGTCTAACTTATAAAGAAATCCAAGACAGAGACCTAACAATTATTGTTTCAATCGTCTAACTTATAAAGAAATCCAAGACAAAGACCAAACAATTATTATTTCAATCGCCTAACTTATAAAGAAATCAAAGACAAAGACCAAACAATTATTGTTTCAATCGCCTAACTTATAAAGAAATCAAAGACAAAGACCAAACAATTATTGTTTCAATCGTCTAACTTATAAAGAAATCCATGACAAAGACCAAACAATTATTGTTTCAATCGTCTAACTTATAAAGAAATCCAAGACAAAGACCAAACAATTATTGTTTCAATCGCCTAACTTATAAAGAAATCAAATACAAAGACCAAACAATTATTGTTTCAATCGTCTAACTTATAAAGAAGTCCAAGACAAAGACCAAACAATTATTGTTTCAATCGTCTAACTTATAAAGAAATCCAAGACAAAGACCAAACAATTATTGTTTCAATCGTCTAACTTATAAAGAAATCCAAGACAAAGACCAAACAATTATTGTTTCAATCGCCTAACTTATAAAGAAATCAAAGACAAAGACCAAACAATTATTGTTTCAATCGCCTAACTTATAAAGAAATCAAAGACAAAGACCAAAAAATTATTGTTTCAATCGCCTAACTTATAAAGAAATCCAAGACAAAGACCAAACAATTATTGTTTCAATCGTCAACTTATAAAGAAATCAAAGACAAAGACCAAAATATAAATCTAGATATTGGTTTGATATTGTTACAGTGAATTGGAACGTTTCTTAATTTCAATTTCCTAGATTAGTTGTGGTAAGTTTCTTAAACCAGTGATATAAAGCCCTATCAAGAAACTCTTTCTACAACTTTGCCTAGCTAAAACATTTATTCTATAAAATGTCTCCTACAAAAAAATTAGGACAGCAATATATCAAAACATTATTAATGCCGCATAATTTGTTTTGGTTACACCATTGAAAGTAATTTTCCAGGAGGTAAATAATATATGTTTTTACAGTAATGTTACTACCTATAATATTTACCATGAATCAAGTTGTTTTTATCAGGTATGTCATACTTACTCAACAAATAATATAGCTTCAAAAATATAATAAACAGCTCCAATAAAATAATAGTTTCTCTTGCTACTACTCTCATTCTAACATTTCTGTTGTTTAAAACGAAACTAAAATTGTAGTTTTAAAAAGTATTTCGTACAAGTGGATCTTATTTGAAGTTTTCTGGCAGAAAATGCATCCTGCGTACACATAAAGCAACAAAGCAACTAGAAGTGTAAATCTAAGAGAGATAAAACATATCAACATGTAAAGAAAAGAATTAAATGTTGAACAGCGGTGTAAACAATGGCAACGAAGAGAAATCAAGACATGAAGACAAATAGAGACTGGGAGGCAGACAGAGAGAAGAAAAAGAGAGAGAACATAGCAATATAAATGCACAAAGCCACTGCTATAATGAGGCAATGATTACTATTAATGTAATCATACACTTCCGTACATGAGTTGATATCGCCGTCTATGCAAACCTACAAGAAATCTCTTTCCCTTAATAAAATCCAGATATATCAGTTGTTGCCACTCCAGGGAATTAAATTATCACAAGGCTGTGGAGCCCCCCAGAGACCTTTCTCTGACAGTGATACCAAGAAAACGCTTTTCTCACGTGGCCTGCACGTGACATGTAATTTTCCGAGCACTGAGTTTAGCGTCAGTTATGTTCCCATATTTACTTTGTGAAAACCCTTCATTAATACCTTGACAACCATGTTCTGGATTCCCAAGCTAAAATAGCCCTTTTCAATTCCGACTATGAGTTTACACTCACTGTAAATAAATTTATATCTTGTTGAAATTGTTGATAGTTGATTAAATAGATGTTTTGTAGCTTGTAGTGAATGACACTTTTTTCACATATTAACTAATTAAATAAATTTAATTAATTAGTTTTAATAATTAATTTCGCTTTCTATTTTGGCACTTCAAATTGTGATTCTGTCATATATATGTACATTGTGTAGTAACTGTAATTATTTAATAAAGAGTAACTAAAATAAAAATCTTCTTTGTTGACCTAAGTAGGAATTGCTTTAGTTTTTTACATTACTTTTTATTCTCTATTCTCAATCAATTATAGTTTCATTAAAAAAACTTGTCAAGCTAATTTTACAAATAATAATCAATTTGTTTATATTTTACGTCAATTGGTAAATTAAATGAAATTGGTTCTACAACCACCAATTATAATAGAATTTGACTGTTAACTAGTCTTTCATACATTTCCTAAGCCTTTCGATACCGCTATGGTGTGTCCTCCTCAGGAGTCGAATATTAAATACACATCAAACACATTTAATAATTATTTATATATAAACAAAAAATAAACATTATATTAAGAAGCCTTATCCGAGAGGATCAGAGTAAAGATCTTGTTCTTGCTTTTATGGGACTCAGTGAGCCATTTTTTTTTCAAAATTTAATTCAGCTACAGCTATATACTTGAACTACTTGAATATATTTCCTAAAATCTTTGCTAATAATTTCTATTCGGACTGGATTAGATGAAAGTTTGCGCTATTTGTGTTTTTTTTTTAAGTATCGTCACATACTCTTGCTCCCAGGCTACAATGATTGCTTTGTTCCCCTTACATGCTATCGATACTGTTGCAGTGGTATCGAAACTTGGAATTATGTATTAAAATAGTCGATATATAGTATTAAAATAGTATGTTAATAATTGTTCGTTGTTAAACCTATAATAACTTGTACATTTGCAGGGTTAGAATTGTAGTATGTAAAGCATTAGTAGAAAATACTTTATTAGCTGATATGCGTGAGCTCGGTTATTTTGTTATTTTATAAAGCGTATTTTTAACAGCCTTCTTATATTTTGAATCACCTTTTAAAAAAATTAATCATAATTACAAAGGCCTGTGACTAGGATATTTTCCTTTAAAGTCTTAAATATTGTATGTCAAAATCAATTTATTCATGTTCAACCTTTCATTTCTTTCAACAAATTTTTTCAATAATAATCCAATAACGTAAAAAGAAGTTTTTCCAATAAGAATGATAGGCTATCGAAAATAATACTTTTCAAAATTTATGAGGCAACTTAAACTCTACCAACAAATATTTTACTGTGATTTAAAAGATAACCTTTTCATAAAACCCGGATACAAATATGGAATCTTTTCAATTTATATAAATAACAACTATAGTGTGTATGCGAAACGCCACGGCCCGAAGAAGGCTATTTGTCAAAAATTACTTTTGAGAGGCAGAACACTCTAAATTTCATTTTCTGGCATAACTTTGTGATTTAGCATGGTGTGAGTGTCTTGCTTTGGGGTTTACAAGAAGGTAATGGTTTGGTGGCGAAGTAGTAACAGCAAAGGACACGGAACATTCTAAGTGTAATTTTTGTTTCATAATTTCGTGGTTTACCCGGTGTGACAGTGTCTTGCTTTGGGGTTTCGCAAGAAAGAAAGGATTTGGCGGCGAAATAGTAACAGCAGAGGACACGGAACATTCTAAGTGTCATTTTCATGGCATAACTTCGTAACTTAGCCTGGTGTGACAGTGTCTTGCTTTGTGGTTCGCCAGAAGGAAACGGTTTGGCGACGGAGTAGGACACGGGACATTCAGCGTAAGGCGGGTTCGGTGCACTGAGATACATATTTTTGTGCCACCAACTTGCGGTACAGACGGAAGTAGAGTAAAAAGGCAACCGTTATGTGTTATACACCATAAAGACAGACAGATTGTTTAATTAATATAAATAAATGATTTTTCAAGATGATATTGGAGGTAGTATTTTTTTAAAGTAAATTAAAATTTAACAGTTTACATAATCAATTGTTTAGAAGTGGCCTGAAAACCTTAACTATAAACTAGATTATTTTTTAAAGTAAAGATTTTACGAATATTTAAAAATACGTTATACGGTGTTTCTTTAGCGTTGATGAGAAAAGAATACGTAGACTATATATTTATATGATCTCATTTTAGCTGGAGTTCTTCATAAAAAAATGACTTAAAGTGGAAACAGCTCCCTTGGAATCAAAAGTTTATACGACTTTTATTACAAAGTTATTTACTTTTATCGATAAGTATAAAATTCTTGACAACCGCTGTCGAACGTTAGGATTTCCCTTCGGGGGGACAGTGAATAAAGGCCAACTTACCTAAGCATGTTGTGTTTTATTTGGCTTTAAAAACGTGCTTAAAGGAAAATCAGTAATTATATATATATATATATATATATATATATATATATTTATAAATTCTTGTTTGATTTAATTAGGCTTGTATATATATATATATATATATATATATATATATATATATATATATATATATATATATATATATATATATATGTATGTATGTATCACTTTCACTATATGTACTTAAACAAGATTCTTATTTTGCATATATCCGAGTTAACTTTCGAAGACTATATATAATATACAAGATTAATTAATCAATCTAAAGATTTACAAGTTTTCTATTCCTTCATCAAATTTTTCTATAGAGTTTTAAATTTAATTTTAAAATATCTTTGTAAATATATAAGTAACTTAATAATTTTTTACAAGCCATAACATAACGTATATAATAACGACATAATTTTCGAAATATTAACTATTACTTTCAACTTTTACATTTATATACTTTTGCGTATATTTGTCTACTTTTCCTACCATTAAAATACTTTTTCTTGCTGTCACATTTCGTAATAACTCCCGTCTTAAAATTTTATTAAACTCCAAGTTGAGAGTACTATTAAATTTTTGAGAATGGAAATATTAAAAACGCGCCAGCAAAAAAAGTATGTTAATGCTAGGCAGGGCTGAAAATGTACTTAAATGTATAGAAATATTCTAAGCAGAAGTGAAGTTGAGTATATTATTATTAATATCTATTATTATAGTTGAAAAAACGATTACACAGGTAAATTATATTAATTACTAAACTAAATAAATATATATTTAGTATATTTTAGGTCTGGTTCCACACGTATGTGTTTATTCTACCGTGTCCCTTGGCACGCAGTTCTCCTCACATAATAAATAAAGAAAAGGGCTGAGTTTTGATACGTAAATTTCGCATGTCATGTGCAGCAACGTAGCTTCCACGGAGCCAATATTTAGAGCTGCTTAAAGTGTAATTATTTAGTTGGGAAAACATTGTTCTATTTTTATGGTCTCGGGATAACGTTTCACCTCCTTGCAGATTTTAATCTACATGAATAGCTTATAGTCTTGGTTATTTTATAAATTAAATATCTACACACATATATTCCTAGAAAATACAAGGTTTACATAAAAAGAAATAAATGAGAACGAATAATTTATAGTGAATTCAGCGTGAATTTATTCTTAGACGTAATGTTATTGTTCATTGAACAAATCCAGTTTATTATATAATACAGGCAAATACATCAAATGACATGAACACCAGTTGTAATATAGAAAAAACGTAATATTATTGCTCTTGGGACCAACTCAGTTCATTTTATGATACAAGTAAATACATCAGGTGACATGAAAAATAGTTGTAATATAGAAAACAACGTAATGTTATTGTTCATAGGAGCAATCCAGTTTATTATATAATACAAGCAAATACATCAGGTGACATGAAAAATAGTTGTAATATAGAAAAAAAGGTAATGATATTGTTCATGGGACCAATGCAGTCCATTATATAATACAAGCAAATACATCAGGTGACATGAAAAATAGTTGTAATATAGAAAAAAACGTAATGTTATTGTTCATGGGACCAATCCAGTCCAATATATAATATAAGCAAATACATCATGTTACATGTAAAATAGTTCTAATATAAAAACAATAGTAATGTTATTGTTCATGGGACCAATCCAGTTCATAATATAATACAAGCAAATACATCAGGTGACATGAAAAATAGTTGTAATATAGAAAACAACGTAATGTTATTGTTCATAGGAGCAATCCAGTTTATTATATAATACAAGTAAATACATCAGGTGACATGAAAAATAGTTATAATATAGAATAAAACGTAATATTATTGTTCATGGGGCCAATCCAGTTTATTATATAATAGAAGCAAATACATCAACGTAATAATATTGCTCTTGGGACCAACCCAGTAAATTATATAATACAAGTAAATACATCAGATGACATGAAAAATAGTTGTAATATAGAAAAAAACATAATGTTATTGTTCATGGGACTAATCCAGTCTACTATATAATACAAGCAAATACATCAGGTGACATGAAAAATAGTTGTAATATAGAGAAAAACGTAATGTTATTGTTCATGGGACCAATCCAGTCCATTATATAATACAAGCAAATACATCAGGTGACATGAAAAATAGTTGTAATATAGAGAAACACGTAATGCTATTGTTTGAGGGACCAATCCAGTCCATTATATCATACAAGCAAATACATCAGGTGACATGAAAAATAGTTGTTTTATAGACAAAATATTGTAATGTTATTGTTCATGGGACCAATCCAGTCTATTATATAATACAAGCAAATACATCAGGTGACATGAAAAATAGTTGTAATATAGAAAAACACGTAATGTTATTGTTCATGGGACCAATCCAGTCTATTATATAATACAAGCAAATACATCAGGTGACATGAAAAATAGTTGTAATATAGAAAAAAACGTAATGGTATTGTTCATGGGACCAACCCAGACCATTATATAATACAAGTAAATATATCAGGTGACATGAAAAATAGTTGTAGTATAGACTAAATATTGTAATGGTATTGTTCATGGGACCAAACCAGTCAATTATATAATACAAGTAAATATATCAGGTGACATGAAAAATAGTTGTTGTATGGACAAAATATTGTAATGTTATTCTTCTTGGGACCAAATCAGTCCATTATATAATGCAAGCAAAAACATCAGGTGACTTGAAAAAGAGATATGATGTTGAAAAATAAATGTAATGGTATTGTTCATGGGACCAAACCAGTCCATTATATAATGCAAGCAAAAACATCAGGTGACTTGAAAACAATATACGTTGTACAATATATTATAATTTGTGTATAAATAACGACATAAATATAACTTGTAATATCAGTTTGTTAAGACAAACGGATGCATTGTTATTTTTATAATACATTCATATACCTTTTATACTCTAAACATGAATAATATATTATTTAATCATATTGTAGCGCTGTGAAGTAGTGATTGTTAAAATCTATTTACAATATAATTTTGGATATCCTAACCTTGACTTACCGAGTGCAGAAATACATTGTAGACTTTGTAGATACGTTTTGCATCCCTCCGACTTCTTACACCAGCAGCTACGTAAAATACTCTTGCTTCTTGTATAAAAACACAACAATTTCTCTATCTTAACTGAAAATATAGTATATGTGTTATTCTTATGTATAACATTGTTTTTCCTTAGGTGACTTTTCCTGTCTTTGACCATGTTTCATTAAAATCTCCAAGTTGTCCACTGTCCCTGATGACTTCGGTTCATATTACGTTGGATTGTTCAGGCTTTATTCGCGTAGAGCAATATTGCCAACAGTGTGAATGTTGCAAAGAGTTTCTATTATAAGACAACTGTCATTTCTATAATAAAATAAATCATTTAATGACAATGTGTACTTTCTTTTCAATTTTATCTCTGGACTTTTAAAAGTAAATAATTGAAGTTAAAATAAAATAAATAAAAAAACGCAAACTTTAAAACAATTATAAATATACTTAATTTAGTTTTATAATAAAATATTTTGTCCCTAATTTTATATTTCTGCATCATACCAAATATTTTAGTTTTTGCCAAAGCCAGTAGCTTGATATTTCTAAAATTGTTATTGTTTATATTGTTCTGTTCACGCAACCCTGAAATAAAAAGACGTCTACTATCCATTACGAAAACATTCACTGGAAACTGATCATACGTGAAATCACGCGCTGGCCTCTCCAACTAAAAGCATTGTCAAACATTGCTAAAAGCTTTTCCAAATAAAATGTCTTCAATAATTTCAATATTGAAGGAGTAAAGGGGGCGCCTACATAAATAGACTTTGCATACGGACATTTGCTTACTCGCATTCCAAGAACAATACAGTACATCGTTTAGCATAACCGATTCAATTCCTTACCTGTGCTATCGTTATTCGTTTAAAAACAAAAGATATAAATATAAAACTAATAATGTCAATTCCTCCTTGGATAAACAAAGACAATGTTTTCTAGTTACTTTTTATTATATATTTACAATTATTATAAATATATTAACATAACCTACAACATTAAATAAGCTGTTTTATGGAATCATGTGATATCACTCATTTTAAGTCAAATGAGACTTCATTGCAAAATAACTATATTTCATACCTTCCCCTATTGTGAAAGATTTTTACCACATAAAAGTAATATTATTTAATTAATGAATTATTATATTAAATCACTGTATTATCATCAAGTGGCACCTCCAATACAAGTTCATAAATGTATAAACTTCAGGGGATGAAAAACAAATTTATTAAGTATTGAAAAATTGGACTATATATATATCTGTGTGTGTGTGTGTGTGTGTGTGTGTTGCAACGTCCCTCCCTACATCGTGCTTTTATATATTTGTATATTTGATATCCCTTCTTGCAGAATACCAAAATTTTGGTGTTTAAAAAACTTATTTATAAACAAACCAAACATCTGCCAATCACCCCGCTTGTTAAACCGTGCTAAACACCCTGAGTTACGTGTATATTTCCCGCTCGTAGGGCCAGGCCCAAAACAAGCCTATTCCCGCTGACTACTATTTAAAATAAGTATAAACTCTCCCAAATTGGTTTATCAATTGTGTATGGTCTAGATATAGTCACACATGTCATTTCAATAGTCAGCTGGAAAGAAACACATTTAAAATAATACACAAAATATTCACAGAGTCTTACCACCTGATGATGATCTGCAGAGACAGCAAGGGAACGTGCAAAATATGATCGTGTTTAAATTACCTATTTTAAAAGGCTCCTGTGTCCTTTTAAACACAATCTGCCAGTAGATAAATCTCTGGACTTTTATACAAAAAACCAACTAATCTTTAGGCTAGCTCATGAAGTTAGTAGAGAGAAACTCTTTAAAAACATTAGGCTTTAACTATTATCATTTAATGAATTTTATTTAAATTTGTTTACTGATTTAATAATCATTTTAATATTAGTTGGAAAAAGCTAAACAGTTTTTATTGATTATTCGACACAGGATGAAATGCAAATACTGTTGATTTTTATAACATATTTAATTCTATTTATTTAAATAAAAAAGAAAATTTATCCTTTTAAATACAACACAATTATATTAACTAAACAATTCACTAAGTAACTTGTTGTTTCTTATGCTTAAAAAACTTATAATTTGCATATAGATCAATTACATTTACTTAAACATAAAATTATTCTCCAAATTATACATAATAAAAATTTATCTTCTATATTGAATTGGTAAATTCGTATTTATGACATTTAATTTTTAAATTTATAATATTCGAAAAATTCTCATTTCCTTTAAAATAAATGGCTTATGGCCAAAAACCCTTCGTAAGTTTAATATTTATAATTTGAAATATTCTGATCACATAAACTCATTTTATTTAGCATACAATTTATTAAAATTTTATAAAGAGTGAAGTCATTGTTTAAGCTTGAATATTTGTTTGAATTTAATAAAATTAACTAACTAAATTTGACGTGATTGGTATCGAATAAAGAAAATGACTTGCCAAAGATGTTCCTGCCGGTCCTGGAGTCCCTCGTCTGGATTCCCTGGTCCTTGGACATCGGAAGTCGCAATCCCTGGTTCGTCGGTGGTGGTTTCCCTCTATTCCCGCGTCCTGGAGGCTGAGTCTGGAGCCTTCATCCCTTGGTAGTCCTGGACGTCGAAAGCGTTGAGGTTTGGTCCATCTGGCCTGGTGACGGTCCTACTCGCGGTCCAGCATAGCGTCCCGCGGCACCTCGTATTAAAATTTATTTCAGACTGTCTCTAAAGTCTTAGAGACCTAGTATATATAGCGGTGAATTTAACCTACCTCACCCCGCCTGCAATGCTTGCTATCTTTGGATTTATTCCTTGTACAGGCAAGTCGGGCAACGAATCTGTTTTAGCTTGCAGAGTTTGATTATTATTTTTGGAACACTGAAAAATGTCTATTTTATTAAAACTGCTGTAACGTTTTTGTTTTTTAAGTTTTTCAAATTTTGTTTTCTCTATTGTTTATTCTGGCTTATTCTGGTTCTTTTAAAATGTCGATGAAAGTTCTACGTGGTTTGGTTCTTAAGATAGCTTTTTTAAGCACTTAGAACGTTTTCGCCTCACTCCCGATGGTCAAATTTAGCTAGTTATTACAAATTTATTCTTTAATATGTTTTAATTTAGCTTAATTATTCTATTTAAGGTTTTATTTAATTTTTCACTCTTTATTATATGTATAACTCCCAACTTGATTAATTTAAAAATCAACTTTATTTCTTAAAAACAGGAAATTATTTATTTCCTATTTGTCACGGTGTCCCAGACCGTTACAGTGTGTGCGCATGTGTGCGTGCGTGCTTGCGTGCGAGCGTGCGTGCGTGTGTGTGTGGAGAGTGTAGCTACTAGAAGGTTTGTCTAAAAATTTTAATTTATTGCAGAATACTGTTATATCCTATTGAACCGCAAATCATATGTATTGTTTTTTCACTACAATGACGTAACATTCCTGTACAATATTGATGCATTGTAGTAATAACACTTTTCGTAAATTAGTTCGAGGCATAATTTATTTTCAAAGACTTTCTCCTAAAATGTAATTGTGAATATTTAAATACCTCCAAATTTTATTACATAAACGAGCATTAATCTGTACGGTCCACTTCTTGCACCAATCAGTTACGCTCCAAAGATGTGGATAAAGCCGTTGGAGTGAAATAATGGTTTTCAGCTCAGTGCCAAAATCTATTTGCAGCTCTAAATCCTCGGAACTATGTATTTATTAGATAAGCAGTTCTGTAATAAATTATATCAAATTAAAAATGAATATATAAAAAGAGTAAAGTACAAGCATAAATATATTTAAGAGCCTGATAAGCATTTATTGATTGAAATAGATTTAACATTCTTACACAATACCAAGAGGAGCACATATATTACAATAACAATATAGGCAAAATTCCAATACCAAAAAAAAAAATAGTAAATAGCTAATATTACAAGTTACTTATAATTAAGCCCTTATGTACATATCGATGACCATTTTCTCATCATCAGAGTGTCCTTACACAAATTACAAAGCTGGTTTGGTTTAGTCTAAAAGTCGGTCTAGTTTGTAAATTGTTCTATTATAGATTGTAATTTTTGTAATAGGACCCTCTGATGATGACGACGTGGTCATCGAAATGTATAAGGGTTTAATCTGAGGTAACTTATAAAATTAGTTTATTATTATTATAACATTTCGTGGTATTGGGGTTTCTGCCAATATTTATATTGTAATTAAGATTGCTTGATACCTTTATTGCCCCAAGAATGTAGATCTAATTAAAAAGTAAATATGAAAGTAATTTTCCTGAATGCGTGCTTGATGAATCAAATATTTATTGTATGTAGACATACGTCATTCGTTATTGTTTGTGATTATAATACAAAGGTATAAAGGTTAAAGGAAATAGTTACAGTATAGCTATTTAGGAAGCTCCATGCAGTCGGTTTGTAACGAGTCAGAGTTTTTTGGAAATATATTTTATCATCAGAATGAAAAATCTATTTTGGAAAATGACGCTATTTACAAAATTTGATTCTAAGATTGCCCTTGAATTGGTAATTTTGACTACATGTTGATATAATAGTCGAGATTGTATCGCCTTCCATTGCTTTTTTAATTATTTTCATAATAACTGAATATATCAATCATTTTATCGTTTATAGAATAGCATGATTCAACGTGGTAAGACAGCCTCTAGGTGTCTAGCAGTTACAGGCAGGTCTGGAAGAGTTTATTGAGGGTGGCGCAGGTAGTTCCTGCTTACCACGCCTATACCACAACACAAATATATTATACATAAATATTTACGTATAAATAAACAATGGCAATAACAATTTTATTACCTTTTATATGAGGATCGTGGTTTTTCAATTTTCATGCTTTTCCGACCCTCGTTAAGTCCTTGAATATAATTATTGTTTTATTTTAGCATTTTTATACACATATTTGTAAATGATTATCTTGGAGTACGTGGAATAGTTACACCTAAACCTTTAAATAATATTTAGAACAAGCACCTATTTATTACAAACAATAGATAAAATCTAGGAGCACCACAAGAATTTATGATATATTCTACGTTATTTATGCTATTTAAACAATATTTCAACTGTTTGAAGAAATTCACAAAAACACATGAACTCTAGTGTTCGTGCAATATTTTTAGGAAAAATTTAAACAAATTATAAACAATATTAAACAATAGATAAAACCCGAAAATCTCTACCAAGTGCTACTTTCCCATTCTTTCTCTGGTTTTCCAGAATTACTTGAACCTTAGAAATAATGTGCAAACTTATTTTGTACCCGAAACTGATTTATTACTCTAACTGAAATATACAACTGTTAAGCCCTCTTTGTCTGCCATTAGTATGCTACCTTTGTTGGCTCTTTCCTTAATATTTCTAACTTACTATTTTAAACAATAACTAATTTTACCTTATATCTTTTTTATAATATGTATATATATATCACGTCGTCCGTTATTTTTCCCTTGCACTGACTTTATGAAGTTATTATTATTACTCAAGAGTGATTCGACAATGGTCAATAGACCGAAATTTGCCTCATCACATAAAGTAAAATTATTGCACTTATTGGCGGAAAAAATTATTTTAAAGTAATAATTATAACTTCATACATATATATATATATATAATCAATTATTTTCCTGTGCAATATTCAAAACAACTGAAGATATTGAAGTACAAGAATTAATTATAATTTTCAAATAATAATATATATAACTCTTGTAACTGAATATATTCTCATTGTTGATATATATATATATATATATATATATATATATATATATATATATAAAGAACAAAAGTCTAAATACAAATACAAGAATTATAATTGAATTTACAATTCAAAGCTTTTCGTTGGCTAACAGTACCAACAGTACCAACATCATCAGGAATATTAAACAATTGTTTAATATTCCTGATAATGTTGGTACTGTTAGCCAACGATAAGTTTTGAATTGTAAATTCAATTATAATTCTTGTATTTGTATTTAGACTTTTGTTCTTTATTAATACACAAGAAAACATACTGCGATATATATATATATATATATATATATATATATATATATATATACATATACATTAACCATTGTTTTTCCTCACCTAATGACCTTAGTAAAATATTTAAACGAGATTAGTATTGCAAATATTAAGGACTTAAACATAATATTTCCTTTGTTGACGCGTTTCGGAAAGGACTATTTCGGTTCGGAAATCTAGTCATTCCGACAACAAAGGAAACTATTGTTTTGTTAGGAAAGGCAAAAAAGCTAGTCAAATATATAAGAATATTAGTTACTCTGAAATACGTTAAAATTGTACAGAGTTAATTTTAAAGCAGAAAATAATTATGTTTAGGTTATTTACTGTATAAGCATCTCAAATACATATTAAATTCCTCTAAAGATAAGAGAAAGTTTGTTTTTTCGAATAACACTTTTAGTAAATTAAAAATAAAAGACAATTGTTTTGCGATTAATATAAAATGAGATGCCTGTAAGCGAGAGGAGGGTGATATGCGCAGGCGCGACGCGTCGCGGTGCCAGATCGCGTGCTGCTGCCAGTAGACAAGGAAAGTGCGCCATGGACACTTAGCATGGACTTCGCGTCGCTCGTCATCCTTCTCTCGTTAGTTTACTATGGTGAGTGTGTTGCCTCTAACTTGAATATAGCTCGATATCGCGGAAGCATTTTAAAACTATAAACAACCTTGCTATTTTAATAAAGATTCATGTTTCTTAAACTAATATCATATAAAGCACAAACATAGATTTTATTCGTTATTTATTATATTAATGTGTCAGAGCAATAGATAAACATGGACATAGCAGGATGTTGTTAAGTAATGGACTAATTCTGAGACGTATTAATTATGGACAACAGAATAAAATATACCATAATATCAGTGTAATATACCATAATATACCAAAATATACGAGTAATGTTTAAGTACTAAACATAATAATACACTAGCTAGATCCGGTTGTGCTGCAAACAAAACCAGAAAAATAATATTTTAAAAACTTATTGTTTGATTATTTTGAAATTATTGTCGTATTTTTCGTCTTCTCTAAAAAATGATTCTGTGATATCTTATTTCATTACTAAATCGGATTAATCATAAAATCAGATGAATAAGATTCACCAAACGTAATGGACTACAAAATTAAAGAATTAAATCGAAACCTAAACATTTTATCATCGTTCAACGTTCATTCATGTAACGTAAACATACTTGAAATAAAGATATAGTACAATTATTATTACAAGGCTCCTTCCAATAATAGTAATACTATTAACAAACATATTATTCAAATTTTATAAAAGATATTATGACAATATTACTTGCCAATAATAATAATTTAAAAGTGTAAAGAAAGTTTAGCTTCAGGGAGAAATATAAAGTCAATAGACGGTGTGCAATTAAATACAACTTAAAATTATTATTGCTGTTAAATTTTTAACTTAAATAAATTCAGTTTAAATTAAATATTAAATTAAGTACTTAGGTATTTAGTAAATTTTACAGTCATGTATTAACATTTAGGGTTTCGTTGTTCTGGGTATAACTTTATCTACATTCATCAGACAGGGTGAACAATAAACAATATGATTTTATTTTACCTTTTTACAGTTAATTATGGTTTCAAGTTTAATGGTTTCAAGATAACATTTTTCATCATTAAGGTTGTCAAAGGGACGTTCCCGAAGGTTCACTATAGTAATTTAAACACACAAGATCTAAAAAGTTGCTAGAGATTTCGGTTATAATAGTTTTTTTTTAAATTCATACTTGAGAGACTTTTTTAAAGTTGTCATAGGTTAATTTAATGAATAGAAGTGTATAAAAACGATTTATTTGATTACATCGTTAGATATAACTAAGTGCAGGAATTATTAATTATTTCAGCAAAGTAATATTAGTCTTTATGTATATAAATTATTTTAGATATTAATTTAAATTTATTATTTTAATAAAACGTTTTGCCAAAAAATAAATGTAACCCTAACTCCTTCATTCCGGTAATATTTCTCTTTATTAAAAATTGTAATATCTTGTTACGCAGTGGCTGATTATGTCACATTAAAAACAGAATTTTATGATAAATTCGACGTAAAGTAAGGTTATAATTTACCCCCCTCCCTTTGCCTGGCAGATACCAGGAATTTACGACAACACATTAGCGGCCCTCGATGTAATGTACTAGACGAACGTTTTAATATCTTTAAGATATTTGGGCAGAGAAGCTCCGGGGCTCCCCGAACACAGTCCGTTGCTAAAAGTCCGTAATAAAATCTTTATTGCACTACTTACAATTAAAGATATTTTTCCCTAGATTATACTTGCTTCTTACCTAACAGAAATCAAAATAATTGTCTTACTTTTTATAAGGCTACACAAACTGAAAACAAAACATTTTCTTGAAATAAAGTGGTAAATAATATTATAAAGTACAATTTTTGTTCCCTTTATATTATACAAAAAACATTGGGTTTCCTCTCAATAAATTTATAATTGCAGTAAAGTTATTTCTTGTGTTATATATGAACTATACTAAATATAATGCTGTACTTTATTAATTTTTTCTTGAAGATACTATTATTAAATAGTAACGCAATACTACAAATTCTAAAGCTTTGTTCTATATAGTTTTGTTCTTTTATTTATTTTTGGTTTTCCTGTTTCAGTTATTCATTAATAACAAGATTACCCGAAATGTATTCTTTATAAATCTTTGATTCCAACTAGGTTAGTAGGAGAACATTCAAGCATGAAAAACGTTTTAAAACTAATGTAAATATTGATGGCGAAAGAAGCCAGAAATAGAATTAATATGTGTCACTTTCTAATAGAAATTATTTCTTTTCTAACTTTCAAAACTTAATGTCGAATTTTCAACTTAGAAAGAGAGTTTGTTTGGTAAACATTAGGTATTCATGTCAAAATTTACGAAAAGGTATATAAAGCATTGCTTAGCGCGTACAAACTCTACGAAGTACGAAAAGGTATATAAAGCATTGCCTAGCGCGTACAAACTCTACGAAGTACGAAAATGTATATAAAGCATTGCCTAGCGCGTACAAACTCTACGAAGTACGGAAAGGTATATAAAGCATTGCCTAGCGCGTGTAAATCGAAAATTCGGTTTCATTAGTTCCAACAAAATGTCAGCATTAATTACGTGATTTCATTAACAGAAAACAAAGATATATAAATTAACGAAAAATATTTATAAAATGTTTTAATTAAAAATATAAAATAATAAGAAAACCCAACATTATTAAAAATTATAACTAGATCTAGCTATTTCATATTTCTTACAAAAATAATAAAAGCAAAAGCCACGGAGGACTATCCAATCCCTTCAAGTAGGTCACACTCTATTTATTCATACATCTTGTTCAACGTTTCAATAGTTAATACGATAATTTTATTCATCCACCAAGTTCAAATACATATTTTAAACTTGCATTCGATGAGACATGATGTTAAGACAGTTTTTTTCAAATAATAATTTATTAATTACATTGAATTTTCTGATTTTTAGTGTGGCCCTTAATAATGGGATTCTGCCATATTTATATAAATATTTATATTAATTGTAAATATTTATTAAAGTGTAACAAAAATAACATTCGTCTTGTTGACCTGGGTAGGAATTGATTTAATATTACTTTTATATATTACTTATTTATCTTTAGAAAACTATTTGACCAAAAGACCTTAAGTTAGGCCAAGATCCAAAACTCAAGTTTACACAAGTCACATCTATACCATTTATATTCGGTAAGCTCTAAAACCCTCTCATAAGTTCCATCACTTATGTAACGATCACCATTTAGGCCCACTTAGGCCTTTATGTCTTATATCGCAAGGTTATAAGAATCTGGATCCTTTTAAAGCCCGAAACATGCTTATCTCTTGATGACGATCTACGTCTATCAAAGTAAGGTTTCGATTTGAATTTTATACGAAAAAACATTTTGATCCCTTTTTCCTAATTTTGGTTTCTACCCCAATGTCTCTGGGGTTGATATTTTTTTTGAACAGTATGAAATTCAAATTTTGTTTGTAGTCAAATTCTTATTTACCTAAAAATAAAACTTTTCTCAAAATAACAACTTTAAACACACACACACACACACACACACACACACACACACACACACACACACACACACACACACATACACACACACACACACACACACACACACACACACACACACACACACACACACACACACACACACACACACACACACACACACACACACACACACACACACACACACACACACACATACAGTCACACACACACACACACTAGCACACACACACACACACATACTAACTACTCACATACCAAAACTATCCCTACTACATCCAATCACTCTACATCTAATTTATCTACATTTAACTACTCTAAACCTACCCGAACTACATCTAACTACTCCACATCTATTCTATCTACATCTGATTACTCTATACCTAATCCTAATACATCCAATCACTCTACATCTACTCTATCTAGATCTAGAAAATGTACACCTGATCCTACTACACCCAACTACTCTACAGCTACTCTATCTACATCCAATTACTCTAATCGTACCCCTTACTACATTTAAATACTCAACATCTACTCTATCTACATCTAACTACTCTAATCCTATACCTACTACAACTAAGTACTCTGCATTAACTCTAGACACATTTAACTACTCTAAACCCACCCCTACTATATCCCACTACTCTACATTTACTCTATCTACATCTAACTAATCTAAACCTACTCAGACTACAACCAAATAGTCTCTATCTACTCTATCTACGTCTAGCTATTTCAAACCTACCTCTACTACATCCAACAATCCTACATCTACTATATCTACATTCAACTATACTAAACCTACTCCTGCTACATTCAACCATTCTACATTTATTCTATTTACATCTAGCTACTATAAACCTACGCACTACATCCAACTACTATACTTACATCTAACTACTCTAAACATACAAATACGACATCTAACTACTCTACATCTACTCTATTTATATCTAACTACTCTAAAAATACCCCTACTATATTTAACTACTTTACATCTACTTTATCTACATTTAACTATTTTATACCTACTCCTACTACATCCAACTACTCTATCTTCATAAAACTACTCTAAATCTACTCAATCTACATTCAACTACTCTCAACCTGCGTCTACTACATCCAAATACTTTACATCTACGCTGACTACATTTAACTTCTCTAATCCTACTCCAACTACATCTACCTATGCTGCATCTACCCTATCTACACCTAACTACTTTAAACCTAACCCTACGAAATCCAACTACTTTACATCTACTCTATCTACATCTAATTACATTAGTCCTACCCCTACTACATCAATGTACTCTACATTTACTCTATCTACATCTACCTTTTCTCAGCTTACCCCTATTATCTCTAACAATTCTACATCTACTCTGACTACATTTAACTGCTCTAAACCAACCCCTACTACATCCAACTACTCTACATCTACTCTGACTACATTTAACTACTCTAAACGTACCCCTACTACACTCAAACACTCTACATTTACTCTTTATACAGCTAACTACTCCAAACCCTAGCCCTACTACATCTAACTACTCTATACTTACTCTATCTACATCTACATGCTCTAAACCTACCTCTACTACATCCAACTATTCTATATCAGCAATATAATGAACGGATCCTCAAGAAGTGTTGTTGTAAGATAAGGCAAAGCACGTAGCTGCAAACAAAGGCTGATTTATCGCAATTGCTGGCGTTTTTGTTCCATTGTTAAACAGCTCTACACAAGAAAGTAACAAGATATAAGCCTTTAATACAGAACTTTTTTAATTTGAGATCGCTTAAGGAAATTTGTTTTATAATATATCTACACATTCTATAAACTAAGCCGAGTTGCTATAAATATACATTCTAATAATTTGTAATTTAGTAAAAATATACTTGATCATTTTATTTTTAAAGTTAAAAAATATATTTAATAAAATATTAAGTCTTTTTTTCGACTAAAACATACATAAATAAATATAAAATAATTTTACGAATGAAATGTAGATTTAGAGTGAATGTAGAAGTAAATGTTCAAAGTAACATTTTATTTAGATTGGCGAAGTCGGAAAGATAAAGTAAAATCCATTAGCTTTTGAAATCTCAATTAGGACTTTTTCTCTTTGATATATAGTGCTTTCAAAGACGATATTCTATAAAAGAAGAGTAAAGAATAAAATGGGGGTTTCGAGTAAATTCCGACTAAAACAATCGCTAATTGCCAGAGTAAATGTGTCCTCTAATTATCGGCAGTTCCATGTTTGCCGATGGGTTTGGCTGTTCCCTTAGGAACCAATTTTCAAATTACAGGCTCGCCCTCCTGTAATCTCCTTCTTGAGATTATAATAATCCCTTGTCGGCGTGTTTAGACCCTTTTGGTGTTTGTTTGCAAAGCCCACATCCAAACCTCGTCACACACAGCCCTTTTAGAATGCCGTGGCGGAGAACAGGTGAAGCTTTTGCAAACTAGAAACTTATACAAGATAGGGATTAACTAATAGCGAGCATTATCTCAGTCGATATCTTCAATAATAGGTAGTATTACCTATAGACTTAATGAAATAAGATAAGGTAGATTTATATAAAGTGTTATTTACAGATACTGGTGCAGTCCAAATTACCTCGCTCAGAGTCCCTCCGGCAGTGCACAACGGCACCGGAAACGCCGCCATCTTGGACTGTCAGTACAGTCTCCGTCCTGAAGAGGCTCACATTGACTCGGGTTTGGTGGTTAAGTGGTTTTTCAACAATGGCCCTGCTCCTGTGTACCAGTGGATACCCAGTCAGAGGCCTCAAGACCTTGGGATACTCCGAGGCCGTCTCAACCTCGACTACCAGGCATCACAATACGCGCCCACCAAGCATAGGGCGCTATACATTAAGAATCCGACTACGGAACTGTCGGGGGAGTACAGGTGCTCAGTCTCCACATTCGACGATGAAGATTTCATGATAAAAAATATGGTAGTATTTGGTAAGACAGAGAAACATTTTGTGTATCTAGCATTCTAACAGCCACTAATTTGGCCTTTTATGAGTGTAACACTTATAAGCCTTAAACTAATGGGTATCAATGGTACAAATAAGCAATCACCTGAGCTTGGAAGTGGTGTAACATGAAGTAAAGAAAAGTCAGTATTCCTCCTCCATTTTACCTCTTCTAATAACGGTTATTTGTATCGCTTATCCCAAATCTAATACTTTTCATCTTGATATTTGTGAAACAAAATGATAATGTTATTGCACAGTAATTCTTTTTTTACACCCTTTTCGCAAATAATATTTTCTGTGGGTATATTAAACAGCGTTGTATGATATCCTGACATAATCGATTTTATTTCTCATTCTGAGATAGAATTTCAATACACTCCGGCTTCTAATTTAGCAGTGGATATTTAAAATATTCAATGCAACTAAAAAATCTAAACCATAAGTAATGTGCATTACTTATGTATATATATATATATTTACGTATATGTTATACAAATTATTTAGTATTAAATGATCTAAAAGTAGCCTTAAATAAACCGTAAATTAGAAAAGCTAATAGCATTAAAAATAAATAAGTTAAAAGTATATAATATACAAGTATACAGCGGTCTAAAATACAAATTCAGCAGTTAGATGAGGTGGTGTATAATAGAGAATGTATAACTAATTTTGCAAATATAAAACTCAAATATCATACATACGTTCTCATGCATTATTGATAATAGAATAAATATTAGAGAACTTTCAATGGATTTATGCAAGTATAGGTACTGATGATCTAAACTCTGATGATTTAAACTTGGTCAGATTCTGCGAATGAGCTACCAATGTTTTCAAGAGTAAATTCGATTGTGATTTTAATTTAGACAACATGCAACAGCCCTTGAAGACACAGTTGTATAATGTTCTCAGTTGTTAATAACGCCTAGAGATTTCAAATAATACGTTTTCTAATAAAATATGCTATACGATAAATTTCAATTAATATATTCATTCGAACCTATTCTCAGATTCTTAACCAAAATATCTATTACTAATCAGGCAATACAAAACATCGACGATGTTAACGGGTCAGTAACATACGGTAAACGAACAAACCTATCGGTAGTGTGCAGGGTAAGGAAAATTATAATAATAAAAGGTTTCAGTTATTTCACACATGTAATTTCCCTCTTCAGTTTTAAGTGTGTGTATGTGTTTGTTTATGTGTGTCTGTGTGTGTGTGTGTGTGTGTGTGTGTGTGTATGTGTGTGTGTGTGTTGCAACGGACCGGGCCACCACCGCTTACGCCGCGCCGTCAACCCAACCGTTGACCAACACGCGCGCGCAAGTCCGACCACCAAACGCCCATTGCAGAGCAAGAATTTTGAAACGAGCCGCTCGCAGCCAAAACCACGAACGCTGTGCAATGCTCGCCAAAATCTGCCAGAGAACAGGTCACTGGATTTAAAAAAGAAAAAACCTAACTTGCTGCGGATTCTACCCTTAACGGGTAAGTCATCCCGGGGATGGGTTCTTTTGAAAGACATCTAAACGGCGAAATGACCATATCAGCTGTAGGAGAGTGTAAGAAACTTGTTTAAAATAATACTCAGTTTGTTTGCAAGTTAGTTAAAAAATATTTATTTTTTAATTTTAAAAAATTTAAAATTTAATTTTACAATGCACAGTCTGCAATTTATTTGACTTAAAAATATCCTTTGTGTTGGTTCTTACACAGTTAAGAAACCATACTCTGCTTATTTTAGTTGACATTAAAATTTAAATTAAGAATTTACGATTTTATTTTTCTTTCAATCGGAGTATACCAAAGCGTAAAACTTTGCTCTACTTAACGGTCAATCTTACTTGTCGAAAATATAACCCTTTACTACCTGAAATTCTTGTTCTTATCTTCAAATTAAAATTTCTCTTTTCCCTCAAGTGACGTTTTAACAACCCTTTACTGCTTGTCCTAATTTTATTTCAGTATCCCAGGTTCTCAACCTTGCAATTTTAATTGTCAATATTTGGTTTTGTTTACTTAACTTTTTACTGAAAATTTAATTGTTACAAATTACAAATATTCGCTTTAACCTTTTTGATTCAAGCAAAGCCTTACTCTTCAACACACTCCGAAAGATCCCTACTTTTCACATTTTGTTCAATTAGTTAAACTTTCTAAACACACTACTTTATTTATGGCCATATTCTACATAGCCATGTAAATGATAAAATGTTTTCTATATCTTTATCAATTTTAAATGACCTTTTTAAAATTCAATTTCTATTTGTTTTAGCAGGTAAAGTTTCAATCAATTTTACCAAACAACCTAAAAACAATTTCATAAATTATATCAGATTATATAAAAACCAATTATCAAGTACATACTGAAACAAAAATTACATACAAAACATATAGCCATATCTCCTACAAGATTATCAAAATATTTACTGAACAACAAATCATAATTTATAAAAATTGTTAAAACATCTGCTGAATAAATTCAAACACCTTCCCAATTGGAATTTAACATTTAAATACATATTTTAATTCAAACGTTTACTGAAACATATTTAAAACCTCTTTTAAACATATCTTCACTCATTTACAAAATCTACAAATTTATTTAAATTCATTTAACCCTTTTACTAGAAAATATTTAACCCTTTGGTTACCCTTTGATTGACCCTTTCGGCATGAAAATTCACATAATGAAATTTATTAATATTTGTTGAAACATAGTTAAACCCTTTTAAACTTATCCTTGATCATTTACAAAGAAATTTACAAATTTTAAAATTTATTTAACCCTTTTTATATAAAAATAAAAAACCCTTTGGTTCTCATTTGAATTAACCCTTTCTTCATGAAAATTATAAATACTGAGGTTTGTTTACAACTTATTTAATCATAGTTAAACCCTTTTAATATAAAATATGTAACCCTTTGGTTATCATTTGGTTAACCCTTTCTTCATTAAAATTATACATACTGAAATTTAATTAAAATTTATTTAAAATTTATCAATGCAATTTCTGACGGAAATTGATATTTAATAAATCTTGAGTAACCTTTGCTAAATGGCTACTAACCCATTTGCCTTTATTTTATATAATTTATATTTAAACCAATTTGCAAAAATTTCATTTTTCTTTCTAAGTTTCCCTATCACCGACATATTATTTTACATACATATAAATCATGAAATGAACAATATATACTTATAATTCAAAAAAGAAAAACTTATTTTAACATATTTTTATGGTTAGCTAGACCCACTTACAATTTTAAAATCTCTTGTTTAACTTAACCCTTTTGTTGCACATTTTTAAAATATTTAAAATCTACACATATCAAAAATCATAACCCTTTATTTTTACTCAAACCTTGGTTTGATTCAATTTATTTAATACACATATATAATTTCACCCTTTTCTAAATAAAATCCAAAGTTTAAATTAAATAGCTTCAATTTGATATAACCCTTGTTTATTTTAAATGAGAACAATTTATGTCAATTTGTTTCATATGGAAAAATGTCGTAATGACTCCTTCTAAATAAAATAACAATTTAGTTTAGTTTAATTATATGAAATAACACTCCTGTTTATAGGAGTACATGAAACTAGGCCTTCCAATCAGCTGTTGTAAACAATGGCCTTTTGTCCGCCATCTTGGATATTTACTTTTAGCAAATTATATTTAACTTTATTACAACACATCTTTTATTTAATTTCTTTACACCTTCATAAGATTTTAACTCTTTAAATAATTTAAATCCCTTTATTTGATTTGTTTATTTAAAAACCCTTTACCCTTTACATAAGTTTTAACCTAAAATTTCCATTTCCCTTACATTCCTGAAATGCAACATAATTCTTGCTTTTCTGGCATCGCCATCTTGAAACCCCCCACTCTTTGAAACAAAGCCACCAGCATTTACTTATAAAATTCAAAGTTTACTGTTAATGGTTTGAAAATTTATTTAAATTTTATAACATTTTCCCATTAAGAAAAAATTCTTCAAATTAAAAATTTCTAATTTGCAAAGGGAAGACAAAAATAGATCTGACCTGAAATCCACCACAAAGCACGGCTTGCCTATTTCTCCCTCTCTTCTCCGTCTCTCCCTTTGTTCTCCAGCGGGGTTGGGGAAGGTCCGGCTTGGATGTTGCATCTTTCCCACGCAGGTATACTTGGATGACTTCCCACGCGTTGCCGCCATCTTTGGAATCCTACATCCCTTTGTGTTTCTGGCACGCCTCAGGTAGATCCCCTTGCTCAACCCTTTGGTTGAAACTCTCCCATCTTCTTTCTTCGATGACTTTCGCACCTCTTTTAAATTTTAACAGTTACTAATAAAATTTTAGCTTTAAGCCCTTCTTTTAACACAGTTCTTGGGGATTTTATAACACCGAAAAGAAATAGAAAAATTTTTTAAAACGTTTATCAAGTTAGTTAAATTATGTTTAAATTTGTTAGAAATTTAGAATCACTTTTTTAAAACTGTTTGCTAGGTTACCACTGTTCACATCGCCTTGTCTTTCTAGTAAGGCTGCAACACACACATTTTAAGACGCTCGCACATTATTTGATGGAAATTTATGGGGAAACCTCTTTCGGCGCGATCTTGATATGCGAAAGGGCCCCATTTTCGGAACACAGCGTAACGACATCTCAACGAAACGAACTTTCCCTAGCCACTCATAGTTTTTGAACTATTAACGGTAACAAAACTACTATTCATTGTTTTACCGGAGCTACGCCCGACAACGTCCTTACCCTTCGAGAGTCCTGGTTTCGCTGGGGCGTAAGGACGCTTGGCTTTTGTTCACACAGGGAAATTCTCCCACCTTGCAGTCCGTTCCCACGAGTTGACAACCAATAAGGATCTTTATCGATGTCGCCTGACCGGCGCGCGCATCTTCCTTTATACTATTTCTTAACGGCTCGCCGAATCTATATAACAGATCGATTCAATCCACTTTTTCGATCAAGCCGTATAACTCTTTAAGGGTGCTTTTGATGAAATTTTATTATTCTTTGTTATTGAATTTTCTCGTCTTGCTTTATCTCTGGAAATGTCGATGGTAGCTCTAGGTCAATTTTGACCATCTTCCCCTTGCAAACGGCCTTAAATTTAAGTTTCTAACCCTTCTTACGGTGGCTCGGTTTGTTTTACTTAAAAGAAATTTAAACTCTTTATGTTTTAAATTTTATCTTTTTGCGGTATGTATTCCAAGAGAATACTGCCCGCCGCAGTGTGTGTGTGTGTGTGTGTGTGTGTGTGTGTGTGTGTGTGTGTGTATGTGTGTGTGTGTGTGTGTGTGTGTGTGTGTGTGTGTGTGTGTGTGTGTGTGTGTGTGTGTGTGTGTGTGTGTGTGTGTGTGTGTGTGTGTGTGTGTG
>JBAIZL010000002.1:224861103-224906103 GCA_036971475.1 Prosapia bicincta
AAGTTTTCTTACATTCCATTAACACTTTCCTTTGCAGGACTGTCTTACAGATGTGAAGGAGAGCTCCATTTACCTTAACCAATTGATTTCAATGTTTCCACAGACTACCGATACAAGCTATAATGGTAGAAACAAGTTTTCTTACATTTCATCAACACTTTCCCTTGCAGGACTGTCTTACTGATGTGAAGGAGAGCTCCATTTACCTTAACCAATTGATTTCAATGTTTCCACAGACTACCGATACAAGCTATAATGGTAGAAACAAGTTTTCTTACATTTCATTAACACTTTCCCTTGCAGGACTGTCTTACTGATGTGAAGGAGAGCTTCATTTACCTTAACCAATTGATTTCAATGTTTCCACAGACTAGCGATACAAGCTATAATGGTAGAAACAAGTTTTCTTACATTTCATTAACACTTTCCCTTGCAGGACTGTCTTACTGATGTGAAGGAGAGCTCCATTTACCTTAACCAATTGATTTCAATGTTTCCACAGACTACCGATACAAGCTATAATGGTAGAAACAAGTTTTCTTACATTTCATTAACACTTTCCCTTGCAGGACTGTCTTACTGATGTGAAGGAGAGCTCCATTTACCTTAACCAATTGATTTCAATGTTTCCACAGACTACCGATACAAGCTATAATGGTAGAAACAAGTTTTCTTACATTTCATCAACACTTTCCCTTGCAGGACTGTCTTACTGATGTGAAGGAGAGCTCCATTTACCTTAACCAATTGATTTCAATGTTTCCACAGACTACCGATACAAGCTATAATTGTAGAAACAAGTTTTCTTACCTTTTCATTAACACTTTCCCTTGCAGGACTGTCTTACTGATGTGAAGGAGAGCTCCATTTACCTTAACCAATTGATTTCAATGTTTCCACAGACTACCGATACAAGCTATAATTGTAGAAACAAGTTTTCTTACATTTCATTAACACTTTCCCTTGTAGGACTGTCTTACCGATGTGAAGGGGGTTCCATTACCTTAACCAATTTTTTTGAATGTCTCCACAGTTTACAGACACAAGGTATAATGGTAGAAAGAAGTTCTCTTACATTTAATTAACACTTTCCCTTGTAGGACTGTCTTACTGATGTGAAGGGAAGATCCATTTACCTTCACCAATTTTTTTGAATGTTTTCACAGATTACCGATACAAGGTATAATGGTAGAAACAAGTTCTAGAAAAGGACAATATGACATTTCAGCAACGGCGCTGTTTGACGAAGACAGCCTAGAGAGTCCCACAGTCTTCCATTGCGAGCTGCGCATACCATCCACGTCGTACGTTAAAAGAAAAAGTTTGGTTTTTTATCCAGGTAGGCTTTGTTTCAAATACAACAATCTCATATGATATTACCATATATGTTAATTATTATGTGTTATATATCTCCTATATATATAACTTCTAGTACCATATGCGCCAAAATAAACAGTACTGAATCAGTTGTACAATTTTATTTTACTTACGTAGCTTTAGAAACACATACATGTAAAAGACACTAAATGGGTTGAATTCGGCTATAATCATGTTTTATATGACATCTGTTTAATCTTGAAGGTTTTTTTATGTTGCTGATTCAGTCTCAGTACTGATTAATTTAGTGCATAAGGTATTTATTTAATAATACTATATATGTGTGAAATATATTTTGCTCAAGTGGTAATCCTAATGTAACACTACAGGTACGGTAATTGAGTTATTCATTCTCCAAATAAAAGAAAGTTTGATAAATTGTACATTTCCGGAATGACATTTGAGAAGTTCGTGTGTTTTTGATTCTGTACTAATAAAGTTTTTCTAAGGAGAGGAATGCCTGCAGTTACCTAAGCAGAAGCTAGATATCCCCGGGTTCATTCTAAAATTCTTTTAATTAAATCAACAGTAATAAGTAAGTTCAACGTTTCTTTATTTCGAAGTTCAACTAATTATTTTTTATTATGTGTTGTGAAATAAATACCTAATATTGATTAGCTTTTACCATTTAAATGTTTTTGACCGTAAGATGTACAATTCCCCATTTAGGAAAAGCCCTTTGAGATAAATTTCGTTACCTTATCAAAATGAAAAGACTGACAGTAATTTTATCAACATTTTCTATTCGAAAAGACAGATGTTAACATAGTTTAAGCTTCAGGATGGACCTATTTCTTTTTATGTATGAACCATTCGTAAGTTAATGTGGAATGCTGGATTTCTGGCTTGGTGGGTATATGGATTGCAACACACACACACACATACACACACAGACACACACACACACACACACACACACACACACACACACACACACACACACACACACACACACACACACACTCACTCACACACACACACACACACACACACACACACACACACACACACACACACACATACATATATATATATATATATATATATATGAGTGAGTGTGTGTGTGTGTGTGTGAGTGTGTGTGTGTGTGTGTGTGTGTGTATTCAAAAATATTATTAAGAAAGTCACAAAATTGTTTATTTTATAAATTAAAATTAAATTTATATAGAATATATTGCACTCATGTACAGCAGGACGAACTGAAAACTATGAAATAATTAAACTCACGAAAATTGTGGATGAACTAAAATCAGAGATCCTTTGACCACGTGCTCGCAATATAACTCTTCTCGCCATTGTATCTAGCAATAAATAACATTTTTAAGGCTTGTTTGAAACAATAGACAAATCAACCTAACCTATTACTACTGGAAATGTTTGTTCCCCATTGTTAAACAAATTTAGGGGATATTTTTATACATATGTATCCACTTATGGAGATGTATAGAAACACAAAATTCCAGCCTAATGTTCTTAAAATATTAGTTCACAATCTCCATATTTATATTTTGTTGAAACTTTCAATTGTTAATAAAATACATTTTATTAATCCACTCAAGTTGAAATACATTTCCTAACACTTATATCCCAACACTTGATGTTAATAGAAATTTTCAAATATTAATTCGTTAATTAAATATAATGCAATAATTATAGTTTTATATGGGAGAAGATTTGTCACAAAAGGGGCAAGGTATGCAATATAGTTACTCCGACCAATTTGGCTTAGAAAAAGTGATAACATATGATTTCATTAACACAGCTGATTTTATGTGGTAAAACAGCTGTTTTAATCCATAAGGGTATTTTACTTTATTTATATTAATGGTAATTAATAAATAGAAAGGAATTGAAATACATATTTTTTTGTTGACCTACGTAGAAATTGACTTTAAAAATTTTTGTTTATATTACTTTATTTTATTTTTCAACTAATAGTTATAGATTTCTTTCGAAAATAGTCCATTTATTTATCTGTTTTGTTGTTAACCTTTTGTTCTACTTCCTCCGTTTCACTAATACTCTAAATAAAACAGAAATATATATAGACACGATTCAAGATGCGGTCAATCAGCAACTAGTTTACAAACAAACTCATCGTTAGCACAAGTATTCAAACGGCAAACAAATCTCTGGAAAAATCAAAAATCTAATTTTGGCGCACAATTGCTTCTAACCATATAGATATACAAAGTACCCTGTTCTTCAAACCAGGCCTGTTTGTTGCTCCACGCCAGAGGGTAAGCACGGATATTTGCCGCAGACATGTTAACCGTGGATTGCCGATCTTGTGTTACTTGTAACATCTAAGTATAATTAGTACAATTATAAAGTTAACTATCGGTAAGTCTATTACTAAAAGCTTAATTATACTATAGCAAATCAAACTACTTACTTGTTTCTTTTGATTTATTATTGACTAGTTTATTCTGTAAACAAAACCGATAACTACTTTTACAATTTTGAAATTAATTTGTATAATATCTTTTAATTACATTTTTATAGAATTTTGTTTAAATGATAATTTTAATTAAAGTTATAATTACATCAACAAAAAGTTGATTTTCCAAAAAAAGGAAAAAAAGGAAGGAAAGTTGATATTTTTCCAAGATAAGCAGCAACGAGAAAAACTTTCGCTGTTCATGATAAAAAATACTTCTTTTCTTCTTTACCTGTTTACCAGTCGCGTTTGTTTTAGAATCTAATATGCATAAACCTTTCCCAAGAATGGATGCAGTCAAGGAATTTTTATTGTATACAAATATACGTAAAATAATGTTTTAAATTCTGCTGTAAAAATTAAAATTTACTCGCATTTATAAAGATACAAACGATTACAAAGAAAACTGATTCATATTAAATATTGTGAGATTTTTATGTTAAGAAAAGAAATTTGAATTATTATGTTATAATAAATATTTTTAATGTGCATCTTATAGAAATAAAATTGAAAATCTAAAAAGATGCCTATGCAATTCATGCTGAAGGAATCTAAACTCCATATTTAAATTGAAAGTAACAAGAAAAATTAATTAAAAAACATTTGGTTACAGATTTTCTTGGGGGTTTGCGTATAATAATTAGATGCTATAAACTTAACATTAAAAGGAAAGATGGTACTGGTTTGCAATAGCATGATATGCGAAATAAATAGGTTTCATCTAATTTAGTTTATATTGTTTTATATAAGTTATTAGGAATTTACATAGCGTTAATGGAAAATAACATTTTTTTCAGGAAGCCTATCCAGCTACACCAATTCACGTGAGTATAAAAACTGCAGTTTTCAAACTACATCATACTCACACCCTTTAGATAATTGTCATTGTGAGTTTATATGTTATAACAAATATTAAAGAATATAAGGTGGTTTTTTAAAATTATATTTCTGAACGTATATTTAAAATGATTTCATTTAATGTAATGCCTCCGAGTAGAAGCTCGCTCTTACCCTGCAGGGTATCATCATCGCAGGAGTAGTTCAAAGCACTGCATATAGGCAGCCTTCCGGTGTAGGCGACTCTTGAGTTAGTCACAGCAGGAAGCTACAACAAAGGCTTAAAGAAAGCCCCTATCATTGATCGTAATGCCTCCCAGTAGAAACTTGCCCTTATCCTACAGGGTATCATCATCGCAGGAGTAGTTCAAAGCACTGCATATGAGCAGCCTTCAGGTGTAGATGACTCTTGAGCTAGTCACAGCTGAAAGCTAAAATAAAGGGCAAAGAAAGAAGCTATAATTGAATGTAACGACTCCGAGTAGAAGCTCGCTCTTAGCCTACAAGATATCATCATCGCAGGAGTAGTTCAAAGCACTGCATATAGGCAGCCTTCCGGTGTAGGCGACTCTTGAGCTAGTCACAGCAGGAAGCTACAACAAAGGCTTAAAGAAAGCCCCTATCATTGATCGTAATGCCTCCCAGTAGAAACTTGCCCGCATCCTACAGGGTATCATCATCGCAGGAGTAGTTCAAAGCACTGCATATGAGCAGCCTTTCGGTGAAATTGACTCTTGAGCTAGTCACAGCTGGATGCTACAATAAAGGGCAAAGAAAGAACCTATAATTGAATGTAACGACTCCGAGTAGAAGCTCGCTCTTAGCCTACAAGATATCATCATCGCAGGAGTAGTTCAAAGCACTGCATATAGGCAGCCTTCCGGTGTAGGCGACTCTTGAGCTAGTCACAGCAGGAAGCTACAACAAAGGCTTAAAGAAAGCCCCTATCATTGATCGTAATGCCTCCCAGTAGAAACTTGCCCGCATCCTACAGGGTATCATCATCGCAGGAGTAGTTGAAAGCACTGCATATGGGCAGCCTTTCGGTGAAATTGACTCTTGAGCTAGTCACAGCTGGAAGCTACAATAAAGGGCAAAGAAAGAACCTATCATTGAATGTAACGACTCAGAGTAGAAGCTCGCTCTTAGCCTACAAGATATCATCATCACAGGAGTAGTTCAAAGCACTGCATATGGGCAGCCTTCCGGTGTAGGCGACTCTTGAGCTAATCACAGCAGAAAGCTACAATAAAGGCTTAAAGACAGCCCCTATCATTGAACGTAATGCCTCCCAGTAGAGGTTCGCTCCTAGCCTGCAGGGTATCATCATCGCAGGAGTAGTTTAAATTACTGCATAAGGGCAATATTTTTGTGAAGGCGACTCTTTAGTTAGTCACAGCCGGAAGCTGCAATAAAGGCCAAAGAAAGCCCTTATCATTTAACGTAATGCCTCCCAGTAGAGGCACGCCCTTAGCTTGCAGGTTATCATCATCGCAGGAGTATTTGAAATCACTGCATATGGACAGTCTTGTTGTATAGGTGACTCTGAAGCTAGCCACAGCTGGATGCTACAGTAGAAGTAGCAACCTAAACGCCCCTGGCGTTGGCGTCAGGTCTTACATTTAGCTCCCATCGTTTGTCAGATGGTCTGATTTCCAATTTCTCTTCACTATTTCACTAATATATTTAGTGGCGGTCTCGTAGGGCCTAGCCAACTTGTTTATATTTATTTATTATAATACTTCCTAATATAAACGTAAAATGTAAAAAGATAATAATAATAATGCTATAATAATATAAAAAGATAAATGATATATCTGTAGTAAATTGTTCTCGTAATATTACACCAAAATTTAGACTGCACCAAGGAACAAAAAATTAGCAAACTTTCGCTATTTTGCGGTTATATCTATTTGCCCTGATAGTAAAACAAAATAAAGATCTTCTGGGCGAAGGCACTACACCTCGCCCCCTGATAGTCACGACTATCTTAAACTTTGCCTTCCCAAAAAATAAATCCTGAACCCGCCCCTGAATATAGTTTGTGTTATCAGAGTTACATAGGATAACTCGTGGGGAGACGGTCTAGGGGTAAAGTCCCAACGAGTTTTCTCAACGTCGTTAAGGTCCAAAGACTCATTGTACTTCTGGCCAGGAGTTGGAACAGAGTGTCTTTGCACCGTGTAATAAGATCTAGAAATTACGATAGTGTAAATGTGGCGCTGAAGTTCAGCCAGGTAAGTTCCTTTCTTCGGCATAACAAGTGACCGCCCCTTCGTTTTAAGAGACAAATTAAATCATCGTTTAAATATAACTAAATTTTTTTTTATAACAAGTACTGATACAAAATTGGCAACTAAGACTATACAAATTGGCAACTAAGACTAAACAAGTTGGCAATTAAGACTACACGTATTGGCAACTAAGACTACAAATTCACAACTAAGACTATACAAATTAGGAACTAAGACTATAGAAATTGGCAACTAAGACTAAACAAGGTGGCAACTAAGACTATACAAATTGGCAACTAAGACTACAATTTCACAACTAAGACTATACAAATTGGGAACTAAGACTATACAAATTGGCAACTAAGACTAAACAAGTTGGCAACTAAGACTACACATATTGGCAACTAAGACTACAAATTCACAACTAAGACTATACAAATTGGGAACTAAGACTATACAAATTGGCAATTAAGACTAAACAAGGTGGCAACTAAGACTACACAAATTGACAACTAAGACTATACAAATTCACAACTAAGACTATACAAATTGGAAACTAAGACTATATGAATTGGCAACTAAAACTATACAAAATGTTTGGAAGAATAACAGGAGTAATTTTTCGCAGTACAAAGAAAAAAGAAAGAACATTACAACAAAGATAATGTAAAATCGTAAATCTTGATTGTAGCTGAAAACATTACTAGTAGAGAAATTACTATAAATAAAAGTATGACAAAAAAACTGAAAATAATTAAACAAACTTATGTACGTTAACAATTGTGATCCATAGAGCTTCGAGATATTATTATTAATATATTATATATAAAACGGTTCAGTAGAGACTTTTAAAATGTCAACTTTAAATAATTTGGGTCGAACGGTATTTAAGGAAGGTTCATGGGATGAGCGTCACCTTTCAACAGCCCATATTAGCACAAGCTCTGTCCTCATTTTCACAATTTGAATGGACTTGGGAGGGCAGAGTCCATAGGATAGAACGCAGGACATTAGCTAGATACTTAGGGTACCCTACCCCTAGACATCTTGGCAACTTCAATATATCGCCTTATAATACTCCCAATCATTCAGCTTTTTATCTCTTTAATTTCAATATTCAAGTATTTTATTTAACAAATGCAATGGAGGAGATGAGAAACCCAACGTAAAATATATACGATTAAACTTTTGCACTCTCATACTCTCTCTTTCTCTCTCTCTCTCTTTATATATATATATATATATATATATATATATATATATATATATATATATATATATAAAGGAACTAAAGAGTATAAACTCTTATACATATATATATATTTTTTAATTATTTATCCTTTTTATACATATTAGTAGAAAAGCAAATATCCATTTATTTATCCGCTCAAGTTCAAACACCTTTTTTATACTTGTTGTGGATGACACTTGATGTTAATAGATTTTTTAAAATAATGATTCATTATTACATTTAATAATGAATTATTTTAGTTTTATTTAGGAGAAAAACTTTTCACAAAGGGGCAAGGTATGCAATATAGGTATTTCAAACAATTTAGCTTAAAATATGTGAAAACATATGATTTCATAAAAAAGATTGTATGTTATAGGTTGTGGTAGAACAGCTGTTTTAACGCATAGGTTATGCTACTTTATTTATATTAATTGTGATTATTTTATAAGAAGTAAGTAAAATACATATTTTTTTGTTGACCCAAGTAGGAGTTGACTTTCAAAAAAATTGTTTATACTACTTACTACAAGTTTTTGTTTTAGTAAGTGACGGTGCTGTAACTACTTGGAGTGAAAACTTGTCCATTATTGCGTCATTATTGTTGATAAATTTCAATTAAAATTCACAACGAGGTAAGAAAAGTAACATGTAAACCTAATTTTAAGTTTTTAGAAAATATCAGAAACTACAACGGAAATATTTTTTACAATAGTTAGTCCCTATGCGTTTGTATACGTTTTGTACTCCACTCTATAGACGGGAAGACCCAGACGAGTCTCAGACACAAGGCCCACGATGGAATACAGGTGATCTAGAATCATTACTGAAAAAATACACAGGATTAACGTAGAGATTTAAAATATCCTCTTTTTAAAATTACTGAAAACTGTGTTAACCATTTGTGTACATATAATTTAAGCACGGTTTATATATTTGATAAGTTTTATAGCACCAATTAAAAATGAGGCTAAATAATAGTTTTTAATGCTTTGACTTTCGCTTCCCATATAGAATCTTTCTCAGAAGCCACATAATATTGTAAAATCAAGTTCTGTTATACAGATTCAAAAATTACCAAAACAACCACAAATTAAATATTAGGAATATTAGGGAAATACTAGTATACAATATCGAATAAACAGAAATATTATGTCAGTGAGTGAACAGATATACAACTAATCCTCAAATATGAAAGTAATTGTCCTGTGCTATATAAGCACAATCGAAAAATTAATTTTCAATTTAGAATGCATTCTCAAGTCATTGGAAATTATTTTGTATATTTCAATTGAATTACACAATATCAAGAGCACAGTGGTACAATATATTACAATAAAAATATTGAAAAGAACCCCAATACCACAAAAATAATCAAAAATAACAAATAAAAGAAGTTACTTAAGATTAAAACCCTTATGTATATTTCGATGACCATGTCATCATCATCAGAGTGTCTTGTTACAAAATACAATCTAGCACACAAGAAGTTACAAACTAGGATGATGATAATGTAACTATTTCCCTAAACCTTTATACCTTTGTATTATAATCACAAACAATAACGAATGTCGTATGTCTACATACAAGAAATGTTTGATTCATCAAGCACGCATTCAGGAAAGTTACTTTCATATTTACTTTTCAATTAGATCTACATTCTTCAGGCACTAAAGGTATCAAGCAATCTTAATTACAATATAAATATTGGCAGAAACCCCAATACCACGAAAAGTAATAATAATAATAAACTAATATTATAAGTTACCTCAGCTTAAACCCTTATACATTTCGATGACCACGTCATCATCATCATCATCAGAGGGTCCTATTATAAAAATTACAATCTATAATAGAACAATTTAGAAACTAAACTTTTAGACAAAACCAAACCAGCCTAGTAATTTTTGTATGGACCCTCTGATGATGATGACATGGTCATCGAAATGTACATAAGGGTTTATTCTTAAGTAACTTCTTATATTTGTTATTTTTGATTATTTTTGTGGCATTGGGGTTCTTTTCAATATTTTTATTGCTCAATTGAATTATTTCAATTTCTGCTTATTTTTGTAAACAATTGCAACGATACCTCTCTTCAAGTAACATTGTTCCAATCGAATTAATATGGCTTAGTACCAACAATAAGGTTGGTCAAATTAATATATTTAAAGAGCTTTAATAAATTAGTTTTATGTTTCTACACAGCGAAGTACTTAGACTAACGCTGGATATATCTGTTCCTGTAAAGTCTATCAGACGTTACACAATGAAAATGAAAATAAAAAACATTCATTATTACAATATTCTAATTTACTGTACATTTTTTCAAACAATTCAACTTGTTTAGTTTAAAAGAACTTTTATAATTGTAAAATATAACCTGAATAGTTTCTATAATATTTATTGAATATGTTAAATTATTAATTTAATTATTTAATTATTTGTCCCAATTATTATTTGTCATAATAATTAATTGTTCTCTAATTTTTCTAATTGATTACAGTTACTCGTATAAATGTATTAGGAGATAAATAATCTATAAACCTTTACAATAAATCGATTTAGAGTCACAAATATTGATTGGAAAGGATTTGAAAACTCTGTTTGGAATGATTGTAGTTTTAGTTTTCCTAATTTATTAAACGTTATGTCTAATGGTTCCTTTTCAAATTTGGCATTCTAATATTTTATCTGAATCATGTTAAATACAGTTTCATTATTAATTTACACTTTTATAGTGAATTAACTCATTTCATCTTAACTACTTTATTATTCTTATTTCAGAATCTTTGTAAACGACTCTCCACTGTGATCAACGATGGACTTGTCAATGTTGAGTTACCTAATGCGAACACATGGCTATGAATGCAGTATTATTAAACTTATCGAGTTACTTAATGCGAACACATGGCTATGAATGTAGTATTATTAAACTTATCGAGTGACTTAATGCGAACACATGGCTATGAATGTAGTATTATTAAACTTATCGTGTTACCTAATGCGAACACATGGCTATGAATGTAGTATTATTAAACTTATCGAGTGACTTAATGCGAACACATGGGTATGAATGCAGTACTATTAAACTTATAATATCAGACGTAATTATATTCATACATTTACTAATTATTGTATAATTGAAAAAATATAATTACATCTACAAACTAAAGCAAATTCGAGGCTAAAGTGTTTTGAACAACGAAAATTAATTAATTAAGTGATTACTTGAATAAGAAGATCGTATTGATTCATTAACTGAAACATTTTATTTAATAATGATTTTACTACATTTCCTGTAGACCAAAAAACTAAAGCTGAGAAATGTTCATGTTGTTGTTAATTAGAAAGAAAACCAATTTCATACTTATAATAAATAATGTGATTTTAAGTAATATAACAATAATTTGAGTTATTAAATAAACCCAAAGATACTTTCCTTACAAAAATTAATACTTCATGGTCAAATTGTTTACACTGCTTTTATAAAAAAGTGATTGATTAAGTAGAAGATTTCATTTCAAAACGAAACAAGGCGTGTTAAATTTGTTGGATAAACCAACAATAAAAGTCTGAGATAGTTTTTTCTGCCATAACAAAAGTTTGATTAATGTTGAAGCAAATGTAATTACGGTGGTCGCATTATGTAATGAAAAGTCTGTTGATTCATTGCAACAACAATAGTGCCAACTCTCTTGCTAATTTCAATGTAAAGCAACAAATGCTGAAAGTTATTAAAGTAGTACTTCAACCAAACGGATGTGTCAACAATGAATTCATAGGCGACATAGGAACGTTTTAATTGTTGCCATATCCGCATCCTTTTAATTAAAGTACAATTTCAATTTCCAGTATTTGAAAAATTATACTCAAGTAAAAATGAATTATTTACCCACGCTTTTGTAAAAAAGAAAGATATATTACAGATAAATTATTATAAACAATTAAAAGTCCTTTAAAATGGTTTAAACAATAATATTAATCGTTATATGCTTGCAAATTATTATTTTTATAAACCAAAGTTTTTCATATTACTTTAAATAGCCTATTTTAACTTGCATATTAAATGAGTGATCGGGATGAGTGAAAAACAAACTAACTGTTTTAAAGAGGTCTATATTGTGATTGTATATGTTAAAAGGCTTTTAAATTACACATATTTAAAAATTTAAATATTTCTACGACATATTTAAAATGAATATCGAAATATATAAATTCAGGGCTGTAATGAGACGAAATGCTATTAGTATTTTTATTCATAATAGACTCCCTTTATTAACGTTTCGGCCATTCAAGGAATTATATGGACATCATCATGACTAAAATTAAAGCAAGTACACCGACTATATATTCCTACTACGGTATAGTGGAATTTCATAGATGGAGTGCTTTACACTTAGCCCTGATTATATCCATAGCATTCTGCGAATGGCCGAAACGTTGTAATACAAGGAGTAAATAGGCTCTACTAATAACATATGTCTTGTTTTGTATAAATATATTACTTTAAAAAAGGAGCCATATTCTTTTATTGATATTTCTAATCTTACGATTTTTGATTACAACTTGTTTTATTTGAATAAAAAATTAAAAAAGGAAATCTGAACATGCTGCAGGTTATACACAGTTATAAATAAACTAAAATTTCCCAACCTGAAATTGTAGGAAAGTAATACCTAAAGTTAGATTAATTTCTGTAGCAAACATAATTCTAGAACATTGTCTTCTGTTAACATTAGCTTGATATAGATTCTCTTGTTACTTATTTGTTTTCGCGACCACCTTCATATATATTAAAATATAAAGGGTAATATAATTTTAAAAAATAGACATTTCTATAATTAATTTTAAAGATGTCAATAAATTGAAATGAAATATTTGTCCCGTTTTAGGTATTATTTTGGTTTTAGTAATAAATATTAAGTTATATAAAAAGTTTAACATTGAAAATATCACTTCACATAAAGTAAAATATATTTTTGTACGCAAAGAGCTATTACTTATTTACACAATTTCTAATATGTAAAGATTACAAGATTTCAATTCAACAATGGTTTTGCAGAAGTAAAAAAAAACTTTATAATTGAGACATTAGGTTGAGTGAAGTAATAAGATAGAAGTTATTGTATCAAATTATAAAATAAAACTTTTTAAGTTGTAAATTTGAATACAATTCATTTTACGTAAATATTTGTCTGTTACTACCCTATATCAGCAACACGTACAACCACACAACCTGTTTTTACGGGTATATCAGTAACATGTAAAACCACGCAACCTGTCTATGCGAGTTAATCAGTAACACGGACAACCACGCAACCTGTTTTTACGGGTTTATCAGTAACATGTAAAACCACGCAACCTGTCTATGCGAGTATATCAGTAACATGTAAAACCACGCAACCTGTCTTTGCGGGTATATCAGTAACATGTAAAACCACGCAACCTGTCTATGCGAGTATATCAGTAACACGGACAACCACGCAACCTGTCTATGCGAGTATATCAGTAACACGTACAACCACGCAACCTGTCTTTACGGGTATATCAGTAACATGTAAAACCACGCAACCTGTCTATGCGAGTATATCAGTAACACGGACAACCACGCAACCTGTCTATGCGAGTATATCAGTAACACGGACAACCACGCAACCTGTCTTTGCGGGTATATCATTAACACGTACAACTACGCAAACTGTCTTTGCGGGTATATCATTAACACGTACAACTACGCAAACTGTCTTTGCGGGTATATCATTAACACGTACAACCACACAACCTGTCTTTACGGGTATACCAGTAACATGTAAAACCACGCAACCTGTCTATGCGAGTATATCAGTAACACGGACAACCACGCAACCTGTCTATGCGAGTATATCAGTAACACGTACAACCACGCAACCTGTCTTTACGGGTATATCAGTAACATGTAAAACCACGCAACCTGTCTATGCGAGTATATCAGTAACACGGACAACCACGCAACCTGTCTTTGCGGGTATATCATTAACACGTACAACCACGCAACCTGTCTTTACGGGTATACCAGTAACACGGACAACCACGCAACCTGTCTTTGTGGGTTTATCAGCAACATGTAAAACCACGCAACCTGTATTGGCGGGTATATCAGTAACTTGGACAACCACGCAACCTGTATTTGGGGGTACATCAGTAGCACGTAGAACCACGCAACCTGTCCTTGCGGGTTTATCAGCAACACGTACAACAATGCCACTTGTTTTTGTGGGTTTATCAGCAGCACGTACAACAACGCAATTTGTCTTTGCGGGTATATTAGTAAGACGGACAACCACGCAACCGGTCTTTGCGAATATATCAGCAACACTTATAACCACGTAACCTGTCTTTGCGAGTATATAAGCAACACGCATAACCACGTAACTTGTCTTTGCGAGTATATCAGGAACACGTATAACCACGCAACCTGTCTATGCAGGTATAACAGTAACACATACAACTACGCAACCTGTCTTTGCGGGTTTATCAGCAAAACGTAAAATCACGAAACCTGTGTTTGGAGATTTATCAGCAACACGTACAACCACGCAACTGTCTTTGAGGGTATACCAGTAACACGTAAAACCAGTAACCAGTGATTGCGGGTTTATCAGCAACACGTAACACCACTTAACCTGTGTTTGGAGATTTATCAGCAACACGTACAACTACGCAACCTGTCTTTGCGGGTCTATCAGTAACACTCACAACCACGCAACCTTTCTTTGCGGGTATATCAGCAACACGTACAAGATAGGAATATTTTGTTGAGTTAGGTCCAATGTAGAGGAAATAGGTTATGTGTTCATATAATGAAGTAGTTAATAAATAATACCCAGGAAGATATATTTTAATTTTTACCTGATGTACGTCTCGGCTACTAAGTAAACATCATCAGAGCTATACCAAATGATGCAGAGATGGTTAAATGTAGCAAAAATGTACATAAAAAAAGTTAAACGTGTTTCAGTTTGAGATTTTTGAGTGTTATTTATTACTATGCAATCACAAATATTTTCATATAAATAATGAAGGAAGGAGTTGTTTAATCCTTCTTTACGAATTATTCTTGGGTTTAAAAAGGTATACTGAAAGATAAATATGAGTTTACACAAGTTTTTAAAACAAAGAAAAATATTAAAACAAATGATTTTAAAAATATTTTAAAATATTTGATATTAATAAATCGCTATTTCGTTTGAATGGTATAATATTGTACCCAAGTGTATATAAAACTTTTCCTTTTTTGGCTAATATTTATAATTTTCAAATATTTGGTGAATATAAATATATATATATATATATATATATATATATATATATATATATAATACAATTTTATATTTTCATGACTTTTCAGCCATATGCAAGAAGGTTTTTCTGGCCATCTCAAATTGGTTATTACAAATACACCGTTTCGAAAACGGTTTTCTTGTTCTTATCGTCTTGAATAGATTATATTTTAAAGCATGATTTTTTTAGGCATATATGTAAAAATATTTTATTGCATCCGCTAATATCAAGAATTAATATGGATAGCAAACCCGTTGTCGAAATCTCGTCTTTGCAGTGAACATGTTTAGTTGACTCGCTCAGCCACCGTTTACTCTTCTTTCAAAAACTTCTATTGCTCACATAATTTACTGAGTATTTCAACCGATAATGCTCCACATTTACGACCTGGCGTCGCAAAGACCACAAAAAAAAAACACTGCTTAATACCTGCAACATGTCTAAACATCTCTGTAACTGATTCCAAAAGATGATTGGACGCAAGCTATTGCATAGATGATGATTGGACTCAAGCTATTGTACAGATAAAGATTCTACGGAAGCAGTTGTATAGATGATGGTTGGACGCAAGCTATTGTACAGATAGTGATTCTACGCAAGCTATTTTATAGATAATGATTCTACGCAAGCTATTGTATAGATGATGATTGGACGCAAGCTATTGTATAGATAATGGTTAGACGCAAGCTATTGCATAGTTGATTATTGGACGCAAGCTATTGTATAGATAATGATTCTACGTAAGTTATTGTATAGATGATTCTACGCAAGCTATTGTATAGATAATGATTCTACGCAAGCTGTTGTATGGATAATGATTGGACGCACGCTATTGTATAGATGATGATTGGTCGCAAGCTATTGTGTAGATAATGATTCTACGCAAGCTATTGTGTAGATAATGATTCTACACAAGCTAGTGTATAGATAATGATTCTACGTAAGCTGTTGTATAGATGATGATTGGACGCAAGCTATTGTATAGATAATGATTCTACGCAAGCTGTTGTATAGATGATGATTGGACGCAAGCTATTGTATAGATAATTATTGGACGCAAGCTATTGTATAGATGATGATTACATAAATAGCGGTTACATAAATGATGGTTAGACGAAAGCTATTGTATAGATGATGCATGGACGCAATCTATTGTGTAGATGATGATTGGACACACGCATTGACACGTAACTTTTCCTATTTGAATAAATATAGTTTTAAGTGAAGATAAACCATTATGTAAGAAGGAAAACCCATCCTCAGTTTATTAATAGCACCTTTGGGATTTTCAAAATATTTATTATTCATTGTTTAAATGTGGCTTTTGGTAAGTAGTTGGTCATAAGAACATACTCCAAGTGTACTGAACAAACTCAGCGAGATTACTCTGCTTCACAACGAAATCACGTCTACAAACATCCACTTCAATAAAATACTAACGGCTGATACATTTATTTGAAATCATATTTTCCTGCTCTGTAATTACTCTAGAACTAGTTTAGGTAAGGCCAACTACAACTTTAATGATTGTGACGTTTAATACCACGTGGCGGAGACAACTTGTTTAATTCGATTTAAACCATGCAACGTTTAAAGCACTGATTATATTACACACTAAAGCTAGGGGATTTGGAGACTGAGTGTTTGTATTCGACAAGTTACATTCAGCGACAGGGCTGAACTATCGGACAATAAGACTATATCTGCCTTTCCACTCTTGTCTTTAAAACATTAGTTTTCCATTGGCAAGCAAATAAAAACTGTCTTTTAAAATTATAAATTTGTTTATGGCTGAAACATAAATTATTAAATGTAATTAATTTTAAAAATTTTGTATTTATAAAATAGTAGAACAATTCCCTAAGCAAAAATGCAACGAAACTTTGTCAACAGAAATAACTAACAAGCTTAAATATAGACCTATACCGTGCACTAATTAGCATAAATAGTTATTGTGGAGTAAATGTTCAATTCCTATGCTGATTTGGAAGCAGTGTATTTTTAAGGAACAGATAAGCTTTTCTGTTGTTGAATGACAGAATATAACCTCTAATTCGCAGTAAAACAAAAGCTACTTATTCCAACAACCAGAAACTTGATTAACTTTAACTCTAATAACTTGTAACTATTAACTTGGATTATACACTTGGATTAACATGGATTATATATATATATATATATATATATATATATATATATATATATATATATATTTTTTAAAACAACATAAATTATTCAAAAACAAGAATATTTATTAATTCGTTGGTAAACAGTACCAACATTTTATGAAAATTACAATAATGTAAGCTATAGGCCTCATATGTATTATTTCTCAATATTTTTGTAAAGTATATTTATGGTGTATAAATATTGTATATTTAGTTAATATCAAGATATCAATTAGAATTTTAAAATGTAATATTCGTTTCATAGATTTATAGCAAATAAAAGTAAAAATTTATTGTTTGGGAAATAAAATAAATTTATTATGTAGTAATTTTTATTATGGAAAAACGTTAATGAAATACTCTTTAATGTGATTGGTAGTGATGAAATCACATCTTATTATGTTCACGGACCTATATTTGCGCAAGATCTGTGTAAGCTAGTACTAGGAATAATAATTATTACTTGTATAATCATTATTATGAAATCGAGAAGTAATTTTTATTTTTATATTTCTTTAGGTTACATAATACCTCTAGTAAATGGATGTAACGTTTCAGTTAATTTCTGTTATACTGAAGCAGTGTACATTACAGGATGGGGTATTTGGTAAATTATCAGCCACCCCGATATTTGTTTGTCGATATATATATATATATATATATATATATATATATATATATTTATATGCTGATACGTATTCCTTCACGGATGGAAAAATATGATGAATATTTATTATCTGGAGTACATCCGTTCATTCTGCAGTCCATAAATTCGCAGTTCCGACGTTTCGCTAGAATCTCATCCAGCATTGACGAGGTGACCCAACAACAGTAGAAGAGCCCTGTCATCTGTTGTTGGGTTCACCTCGTTAATGCTGGATGAGATTCTAGCGAAACGTCGGAACTGCGAATTTTTGGACTGCAGAATGAACGGATGTACTCCAGATAATAACTATTCATCATATATATATATATATATATATATATATATATATATATATATATATATATATATATATGCAAATGAGGAGAAACATTTTGTATAAAAACATGATGGTGCATTGAAAGTATAATTTTGATCAACAACGTTTTCAAAGAATTATGACTAATACAAATTCATAGATATTAATAAAATCCTAGAATCAAATGTGGAATCGCCGGTTCAAAATAACACGAGTGTTATACAAATTTAAGATTGAAAATCGATTGTTCATCGTGTTAATATTTAAATATTGTCTTAATCAGGGGCGTGTATTTAACAAAATTACGATATAAAAACACCATTATAGTAAATGTTACATTTATACTTCGTTTCCCTCCTATTAACAATATAATCAACTTACAACTAACGTTGTAAATGTCATTGCTTGAAAATGTCGAGAAGGACATTGTTTAGATGTCAATGCGTTGGTCAATTCTGAATATATCTATGATTTAATCGAAACCTATGCTAACTAATATGAACGTTTTAATGTAAAAATATTAGAAATTATCGCTCATAAGACTACAAACTTACATACTTTGGAAAGAGAAATATTTCTTAATTAGTAAATACGACTTGTTGGAGGAAATGGGAGTCACCAGATGTTCAACCCCTCGCACAGCAGAGTTGCCTAATACAGTAAACCTTCAACATTCGCACCGGGAACATGTTTTCTACTTCATGAAAATGTCAAGCAAAGTGCAATGTCGTCTCACCGTACTATTTCGCTAATTATGTTATACAAACGTTTATAATGTACAAGTGCATTTATGTAATTATTGCTCTTAGAATGAACCTGTTCCAAGCAGAATAAGGAGCGTTTTCTCAACCCCCTTCTTGTGTCTAGAAACAATTTGATTACGATAGAAAATGTTTTTCTTCTAAGAATGATGACGATGCACACTAATCTAAAATGTATTTTTTCTGAGAATGATGACGATGCACACTAATCTATCGAGACTAGGAATATAACTTCTTAAGAAGGATATGATTCTAAAAACCTCTACAAAACCTTAAACACGCGTAACACTGTCATTTCTTTCAATGTCTCTTCACAATGATGTGAATGTATTACTTTGCTACTAAAATTATTTACGTGCAATAAACAAAGAGCAAATAAGTTTGTTTCTATTTCCTGTAATAGTATTTTTAATTTTATTTTATATAGAATGTAATTTTAAGGCCCTATTTTGCAATATAATTTGAACCCTCCGGAACACATTAAGGCACCCCTATAGACCCTTCTGTTTTTATACATAATTAAAGGAATTGTACCATTTTAAATTAATATTATTTTAAAAATAATATTTTCAAAATCTGTTAATTTTGATAAACTAACTTTTAGAAAAATTAAAAACGTTTAAAGATTAGAAATATAGTAATTGAACACTTTAAGTTTATGCCATGAGAAACGGCAAGCTACTGGGAGTAATTAATTTTAATTTTATAATTAATTATTAAGTAAGTAATTTATATCGAAAGAAATAATGGTTTATATGAGGCAACTTTAAACTGTTATTCAGGATATGTCTTGTATAAAGAAAAACTGTTACGAATGTTTACAGAATAATATATTCGCCCTTATATTATTGGAAACATCAATAAAGTCAAATTAATGCTTCTCTTAAAAATGAATAAATATTCGACACCAAGCCATTATCTATTCACTGAAGAGTGGTCCGGAAACTTGGGACAAAAAACCCATTATGTATTACTTGGAATGTCAATTAGGACCTCTATCAATCCCTCTCTCTCTCTCTTTCTCTCTCTCTGTCTCTCTTATTATCTAGAGCTGATATATGGAACAATTGGTTCAGTCATAATACTCTCTCAACATAAACAATGATGACAATTTTTAGTTGGTCACAGATACATACCGCTGTAACTAAAGGTATAGCTGTATTATTGTACAGTTTGATAATGTAACATGTAAAACCCCTTCCCATGATTTATGGCATACGGTTTGACAAATATACAAATCCTTACACGCTTGTGGAGACACAACAGTCACAGTTGTCTGGTAAATCTGGAACTTTCAAGGAAGTGAAACGCATAGAAATTACGAGAAATTGTTTGAAGCGGCATGTCGATATATAAGGAATTTGTCGAGCGTGTAGAACATCGGATTTTGTAATGTAGTGCAGAGAGTAATGATTTTAGTGACAGTGCGAGCTAAGTGTACATAGACTACCAGCGAAATCAGTCGTTATTATCACACGCTTGTGGAGACACAGCCACAGTAGTCTGGTAAAATCTGGAACTTTCAAGGAAGTGAAACGCATAGAAATTACGAGAAATCTTTTGAAGCGGCATGTCGATATATAAGGATTTTGTTTAGCGTATAGGACATCGGATTTTCTAATGTACTGCAGAGAGTAATGATTTTAGTGATAGTGCGAGCTAAGTGTACATAGACTACCAGCGAACTCAGTCGTTATTATCGGACCGTAATTGTAACAGAATCTGGATGTTTTTTTAGAATTCATCATTACAATAAGTGTGTTAAAAAAAGTAAACAGAAAAGTATACGAATTCATAAATAGTTATTTATTCATGATAGGTATTCGATTATAATCTATTTAACTCCTATAAGAAGGGATCCGGAACAATAATTATATATTTTAAAATAAATATTACTATGGTAAATAATTATATAAAAAACATTATAATTGAATAGAAGCAAATGAAAAATATCAGATCAGACAATGAATAAAAAATAGGTAGGTCAAAGGTTAAGAGTAGATTTTAATCCCCGAATTGTAAAGAAAAACATGGCTCAATGTTAGTACTGTAGGAAAAGCTAAAGGCAATGCTGGTTGGATAAATCTAATATAAAGAGGGCTAGATATATTATAGCTAACTAATTTTATTTCTGGCAATGATTTTGTATGAATTTGATATATCTAGTGTAAAAACAATGGTTGTGTTTGGCGAGTATTACTATTTAAAAATTAATTATTTGCATTTAAAGCATTGGGAAACCTTGATTATGTTTCAATGTCCTGAATTAGGTTTTATTACATTAATACCCTTAATTTTAACTTGTAAATAGCTGTAATGTTTGGTAGGTATTGAAAGTTTGGTAGTGCATTGAAGCTTGTGCATCATGCGTTTATCAAACACTAAAAATAGCAGAGAATATAATGTACTAAATACTAAGCGATACAAAATGCAATAAATAATACTAAAAGGGGGATGGTAATAATAGTTAACTATACACAGGAAACATCACGGCAAGTATAAATCTGAATTAAACATACAAAGTAGCTGTAAAATGACTTCTCTTAGGCAGTAAAATTATAAGTTCAAATCTTTCATCGTCATATTCCTGGGTATTTTAGTTTGGAGAATATCAGTGGATTTAATGATGTTTCTTTGAATCGCAAATAAATACTCCTTTCGAATGGGATAGTAAATGAAAAGCCATAGTAAGCTCTTACCTAAACGCCACTTTCCCTTGATTAGATTAACACTCGCGTCTATTTAAATTCAGCACATTAAACACTTATAAAACAAACAACGCTAGACGGTTTTACAAATAGGAGCCGTCCCAAAGGTCCCAGGAATGTTTCCATTACACACATCCTCGGTGTTTGTCTCTTGGAAAGATTTAAAGGCATTCAAGATGTCTCAAGGTGGGATTTACTTTTGTAACGTGTCACAATTCAGTGACACACACGCTTGGTTTAAACACTCGAAATTCCAAAGGAGGGTAGCGTTAAATCAGCAAATACTTTGCCAGGCGTAACTCCTGCTTCCACCTTTTCTAATGAACAAATAAATACACCAAAAGCTACAAAATTATTCTCTATATTTCTTACAAAATAAATTTTCCAATAGAATTTGTCAGCGATTAAAATTACGGACCAAATGTTTAACGTCAAAGAGATTAAAATTGTTCTATATAAATGATGGTTAAAAAAATTAACGATAATAATAACTATATGAAGCAACTGTGGCGTAATGTTTATTTTTAAATAAATAAAACCTCTAAACCACAAGTAACATTTATTTAAACCTTATGTACATATCGATTGCCCAGCAATCATCTTCAGAGGTATTTAAAAATACAACTGTATTTTTTTTATTCATCCGTTCAAGTTAAAATGATTTTCTTAACTTGTAGGGAATGACACGAGATGTTAATACAGTTTTTTCAAAAATTAATTAATTAAATAAATGTAATAAATTAATTTTAGTTTTATATGGGCGAAAAAGGGCAAGGTATGGAATATAGTTATTTCGTCCCATTTGGCTTAAAATTTCTGATAAGATATGATTTCATAAAACAGCTGATTTTATGTTATAGGTCATTTAGTAAAACAGCTGTTTTAACGCATAGATTATGTTACTTTATTTACATTATATGTAATTATTTAATAAAAAAGGAACTAAAATACAATTTGTACGTGTTAACCGAAGTAGGAATTGACTTTAAAAAATGTTTGTTTATATTACTTGCTTTTTATTTTTAATGGTAATACTATTAGATGAGATTCTATCAAAAAGTCGGAACTGCGATTCTAAGCACTGCAAAAAGGTTGGATGTACTCCGGATATTACCTATTCACCATCATATATATATATAATTTTTTTTCTTGTAAGCATAATTCACAAAAATGTGTACCTCATATACTTCTTTAACCCAAATAAACCAAAATTAAGTTCAAAGAATAATAGTTTGTATGAAAACAAACATATAAAAACTTGTTAGAATATTAACCCGCACATCTAGTCACAGTTTTTCGCACCAATAGTCTAGAGTTACATATCACAAACACTCTTGCGAGTCACGGTCGAATGTATTAAACTACCTTTAAGTTATTAGGGTGTATCCTACAATTTGAATGGTTATCTAATAGTTGAGACATTAGAGATGGATAAAATTTATTAACCCTATTTCTATTGAAAGTTGAACATACTATTCAAAGTTTTAATGACAATAGATTTAGTAATTATTTATCAAAAATATATTCTTCTAAAAAACTGATTTATTGACGAATTTAAATTAAAAACTCTTTTGCAATGTATTTAAAATTATTTGAATCTTTAATTTTTAATTATTTGTTTAACTTATGTTTTAATTCATAATTAAGCTTCAGTCCAGGGATGTAACACTTTTCTCTTCTACTTCTGCCTCTTTTCACTTCGTAAACAATATGGCTACTTAGTAGTAGTTTATTTAGCTATAACAGTTCATGTAAATACATTTCCAACACAAAAATATAATTAATTTTGAATGAAATTAATATAATTTGATTAAATCTTTACTTCTACATTTCAACATTAAATTCTTAAGCATACTAGAAACTAATGGTGAAATATCCGAAAAAGTTAAAAACAGGAAATCTACTATCCATTTCAATTACATCCCTTGCGAAGAAATCAACTTTAATTCAGTTGAGGTGCGTTATGAATGTTTGGAAGTTTGAGGTTAATGGGGAGGGGGGGAGGGGGGTAGGTCAGAGGTTCTGAAGAAAGACCCTTGTTTTTTCTGTGGCAATAAAATCTAATCAGGCGCAAACTAAGGCTGCGAGGAGTCTACTGCGTTGTGAGAGCTACCTATCTTTGTCACCACTTTACTCCGTCCTTTGCCTTAGCCTTGTGTTGTTCTTAAACCTAAATGAAAGGATAATTATTACAGGAGGCAAAACAAGTATTTTGTTTTTTTTTAAACTAAATTTTTTATTTTATGTCATGAAAATTAAAGATGACTTAAATAAAATCATTGGAGTTGTAAGATTTTATTTGAAGGTTTATAAATTAACAGTGCTTATTTGTCTCCCTCTCTCTCTCTCTCTCTCTCTCGTTCTCTCTCTCTTTCTCTCTTCTCTCTCTCTCTCTCTCTTCATTCTGCATGTGTGTGTGTGTATGTGTGTGAATCCTGGCTTTCTACTACTCTAGTAAAAAAAAGTAAATATGAAATTAGATTTGTATATAATATTTATAAATGTTTCCATTACCTTTTAAAAGCATGAGACTTACGCACTGTATCGCCACGTTTGATATAACAAAAGACAGGATTTGTTAAAATAATTTTAGACATAAGAGATATGGTGTTATACCATTTTGTGTATAACAATAATCGAGAGAACATTCCTGGTGGGTTACAGAGACGGCATTGCTGGGGTCATCAAAGAGAGAAACTAAGAGTTCGCCCAATAGTGACTGGCGGACATATAGATGGAGCTTGGGTGTGAAAAAGACCGAGATCGTTCTTATTTCCAAAATACATCCTCCTTCTAGCCCAGATGTGCTAGTATGAGGAAAATATAGTAGGGACGGTCGATATTTCTGTTCCGATGACTTTGTCACTGATATTCGTTTGTCGCTGATTTCGTTTATCGCTGAAATAAATATGGAAAATGCCAGTTCCAGTGGCAATGGAACGATCGGAGGCAAAAGATCGTCGTCATTGGCTTTAAAGTTACTGATATTTTACCGCGGCTGGTATTGGTTTATTTGTCCCAGTCACTGGGTCTACTCTAATCGCTCGGCTCACGGAGCAGATCATCGTGCAGTATCGTTTACTGAAGGGGGAAGTAGTTTTTCTGTTGTGATTCAGTATATTTTCAGCCTAAGACTAGCAACTTTGATTTTGACAGAAAGATATAGTCAAAGCCTGACTCAACATCCCAACCTTCCTCCCAACTAGTAAAGGGTGAAGATTTGTGTAAACCCTTCAAAATTAGTCTATGATCCCGATTTGTATAAATTAGGTGTAAAATTAATATACATGCGTTTAAAGTATTTTTTTTAATGTATTTTATGTCATTTATATGTTACATATATATTATGTTCTCAATATTTATTTACTCTGGATCTCGTTTGAAAGCACAGTCTAGTAGTGATATACTGAACTACTAAAACAAAATAATATATTATAGAGGTTGCTTAGAAACGGACGTTTTACAACAGATATATTTGAGTTTTTGTTAATAACCATTGTCCCGCAGCAATGGCGGGACATGTACGGAAGAGGAGCGATATAACGAACCTAAGCGTGGCGCCTGAGTAAGGATGACTGCGTTAGGCGAAACACGTTCCACATTTTTCCGCGCTTTAAGACTCAAACTTTCTGACCGATTATTTACTTTTTATTTAAAACAAAATTAGATGTATTGTAGTTTTAAACGCTGGTAATCATTAAATATGAGCGAATGGGTTTCGATCCTAGAGGGCCCAAATATTTTTATTTACAATAAATTTTTATACAGGTGTATAATGTTATTAACGTTATATTTAATGTCTGTTTCGACATTGTTCTTAATTATCTCGGTCTATGCATACTTTTAGTGCGTATTTTCTCAATGCAAATACATTTACCGCACGAACAAACTGCAAATATTCAAAACTTTCTAAATGTCACCTAATCAAGGCCTTAAGTAAGGCATGAAATTACCAATGGTGAGTAAACATGCCATCATTGCAGTGCAGAAGATTAACTAACTTCTTACTCAGGTGTATGAAGCATAATACTCCTGACGTTATCTATCGCTCCCTCTACAGAACCTAACATTGCCTGAATATATTTTCAGACGGTTAGAAACTGGACAATGGGTTAGGATGTGCATTGTATGTATTAGGACGTACCTATACCTACGGATTGCCCTTACCCTTTAGTGTATTCACGGCATTGCTTTTTGTCACTTTAAAGCGTTAACATCTCTTCAATCTGCCACATCCAATAAGCTTGTGTGCTATGCTATAAGCCATTCTCTAGGGACACTTTAGTTGGAAATATCTTAGGTTCAATACAAAGGCTTCGATTACAGGGTGTTGGTTTTACATTTTGCTGGGTGCCAGGTTATTGGGAGATACTGTTTCATTCTCTGTACAATCCAGATTTGTCTCCCTACAATTTTCATATCTTTATTCCACTCAAAAATGTATTACATTAGTCAAGTAGGAGGTAAAAGAACCCCAGTGACTAATACCTCAGTGATCCCAGTGATCAACCCTAGTGATCAACGTACTGATGGGTCGCAGCTCTGCTCGCCGCTTCAGTATGTGCATACTGCTCTTGCATCGTTTATTTGCGTTCCCGACGCTTTGCTCTACCCTATTCATCGCAGCTCTGCTCGCCGCTTCAGTATGTGCATGCTGCTCTTGCATCGTTTATTTGCGTTCCCGACGCTTTGCTCTACCCTATTCATCGCAGCTCTGCTCGCCGCTTCAGTATGTGCATGCTGCTCTTGCATCGTTTATTTGCGTTCCCGACGCTTTACTCTACCCTATTCATCGCAGCTCTGCTCGCCGCTTCAGTATGTGCATGCTGCTCTTGCATCGTTTTTTTACGTTTCGAGGTTTTGCTCTACCCTATTATTCATCGCAGATCTGCTCACTGCTTCTATATGTTTTAGACTAAGACTAGCAACTTTTATTTTGCACAGAAAGATATTGCCAACGCTTGACATCCCTTACCTTCCTACTTTCCCCCCTCCTCAAAACTAGTAAAGGGTTAGCCCTAATGTGAACCCTTTCAAAGAGCTCCTCAGCATGTACTTGCTCCTCTTTCATCGTTTATTTAGGTTTCGACGCTTTGCTCTACATTATTCATCGAAGCTCTGCTAGCTTCTTCTATATGTTTTTAGTCTAAGAGTAGGAACTTTGATTTTGCGCAGAAAGATATTGCCAACGCTTGAATTCAACATTCCTTACCTTTCTACTTTCCTCCTCGTCACAACTAGTAAAGTGTTAGCCCTGGTGTGAACCCTTTAAAAGAACTCCTCAGTATGTGCTTGCTCCTCTTTCATCATTTATTTACGTGTCGACGCTTTGCTCTACCCTATTCATCGCTGCTCTTAAATGTTTTCAGGCTAAGACTAGCAACTTTGATTTTGCACAGGAAGATTTTGTCAACGCCTGAATTTAACATCCTCAAACTTCCTTCCAACTAGTAAAGGGTGAAGATTTGTGTAAATTCTTTAAAATTAGTCTATGATTCTTAATAGCAACCTAATTTAATGCCTAATTTAATAGCAACCTTAATGTATTGTCCTTTTTATTTGAAAAGTGTTTATGTCATTTGTATGTTGGATAAGTTTTCAATATTTAATTACATTCGATATTGTTTGAAAGCGCAGTCTAGTAGTGTTTTACTGAGCTACTAAAACACAAGCAAATTTTAAATTCTGTTGCTTAGAAACGGACTTTTTACAACAGATATATTTGAGTTTTTATTAACAACTACTGTCCCGCTACAATGGCGGGACATGTACGGAAGAGGAGCGATATAACGAACCTAAGCGTGGCACCTGAGTAAGGATGACTTCGTTAGGCGAAACACGTTCCACATTTTTCCGCACTTTAAAACTCACCCTTTCTGAGCGATTATTACCTTTCTATTAAGAACAAAACTGTATGTTTTATAATAATAATCACGGCTGTTAATTATTAAACATGAGCGAATGGGTTTCGATCCTAGAGGACACGAATATTTTTTGCCATAAATTTTATATACAGGTGTTAATGTTATTAACGCTATATTTGAAGTAGGTTTCAACATTGTTCCTAATTATCTCTGTCTATGAATACTTTAAACGCGTATTTTCTCAATGCTAATACATTTATCGCCCGAACAAAGTGCAATCATTCAAATCTTCCTAAATGTCACCTAATCAAAACCTTAAGTAAGGCATGAAATGCCAATGGTGAGTAAAAATGCCATCATTCCAGTGCAGAAGGTCAACTTCTTACATAATACTCCTGTCGTTATGTATCGCTAGCTCTACAGAACCTGATAACATAGCCTGAATATATTCACTGATGGTTAGAAATTGGACAATGAGTTAGGAAGCGAATTTTATGTATTAGGTCGTAACTACACCTACGGCTCGCCTCCAGCCTGTAGTGTCTTCACAGCACTGCTTTTTGCCACTTTAAAGCGTTAACATGTCACATCCAATAATATTGTGTGTTCCGATTCTAATATAATCCACCAGGCGTTTTAGGAGCTATGCTCTAAGAACACTTTAGTTGGAAACATTTTAGGTTCAATACATAAGCTTCGATTACGGGGTGTTGGGGTTACATTTTGCTGGGTGCCTGGTCACTGTGGAATAACCGGAAACACAATAGCAGATGAAGGAGCTAAACTAGCTACATGTATGGTCCCACCGACACAATGTATTATGGCACATGCGTTTGTATACAATTCTAAGAATGCTTTATTTCTTGCATGGAATGAAGAATGGCAAAGTGTTAATGGAAACAAGCTTAGGTTTCTTGAGTCATCTGGGCGGTGTCAAGGCACGGAATATCGAGCATACGATCTAGCTTCGTATTTAATGTTAGGAATGTTTTTGGTGGTTTTTGTAACGATCATGACTTAATAGTAGGTATTGTTTATTGTAAGTTTGTTTTCCAAATAATTACAAAATATGACATATCAGGGTCCTAAAAGACAGAGTAGACCACCCTTCCTAGTGATGCTTGGTTTCTGAGATACATGTTTGATAAATCAGCTGATATGCTTCAGTTACATGTTTTATCTACTGGAATCCTGTTCAAAATGGTGAATCCAATGGGCTCTTTGAGAGCCCACCTTGCACATGTTGCTGTAATCTATAGATAATGTTACCCACGGCACCAACACTTACTGCAACTGGTTATGCTGAAAGATCCACTCTTATTCACCTGATACAAACATAATGTTTATTAATTATTTAATAAAAAAGGAACTAAAATACAATTTGTATGTGTTAACCGAAGTAGGAATTGACTTTAAAAAATGTTTGTTTATTTTACTTGCTTTTTATTTTTAATGGTAATTCTATTAGATGAGATTCTATCAAAAAGTCGGAACTGCGATCTTAAGCACTGCAAAATGAATGGATGTACTCCGGATATTACCTATTCACCATCATATATATATATATATAATTTTTTTTCTTGTAAGCATAATTCACAAAAATGTGTACCTTATATACTTCTTTAACCCAAATAAACCAAAATTAAGTTTAAAGAATAATAGTTTGTATGCTAACAAACATATAAAACTTGTTAGAATATCAACCCGCACGTCTAGTCACGGTTTTTCGCACCAATAGTCTAGAGTTACATATCACAAACACTCTTGCGAGTCACGGTCGAATGTATTAAACTACCTTTAAGTTATTAGGGTGTATCCTACAATTTGAATGGTTATCTAATAGTTGAGACATTAGAGATGGATAAAATTTATTAACCCTATTTCTATTGAAAGTTGAACATACTATTCAAAGTTTTAATGACAATAGATTTAGTAATTATTTATCAAAAATATATTCTTCTAAAAAACTGATTTATTGACGAATTTAAATTAAAAACTCTTTTGGAATGTATTTAAAATTATTTGAATCTTTAATTTTTAATTATTTGTTTAACTTATGTTTTAATTCATAATTAAGCTTCAGTCCAGGGATGTAACACTTTTCTCTTCTACTTCTGCCTCTTTTCACTTCGTAAACAATATGGCTACTTAGTAGTAGTTTATTTAGCTATAACAATTCATGTAAATACTTTTCCAACACAAAAATATAATTAATTTTGAATGAAATTAATATAGTTTGATTAAATCTTTACTTCTACATTTCAACATTAAATTCTTAAGCATACTAGAAACTAATGGTGAAATATCCGAAAAAGTTAAAAACAGGAAATCTACTATCCATTTCAGTTACATCCCTTGCGAAGAAAACAACTTTAATTCAGTTGAGGTGCGTTATGAATGTTTGGAAGTTTGAGGCTAATGGGGGGGGGGGGGGGGGGAGGACAGAGGTTCTGAAGAAAGACCCATGTATTTTTTCTGTGGCAATAAAATCTAATCAGGCGCAAACTAAGGCTGCGAGGAGTCTTAGCCTTGTGTTTTTCTTAAACCTAAATGAAAGGATAATTATTACAGGAGGCAAAACAAGTATTTTTTTTTTAAAAACTAAATTTTTTATTTTATGTCATGAAAATTAAAGATGACTTAAATAAAATCATTGGAGTTGTAAGATTTTATTTGAAGGCTTAGAAATTAACAGGGCTTATTTGTCTCCCTCTCTCTCTCTCTTTTTCTCTCTACTTTTTCTCTCTCTCTTCATTCTGCATGTGTGTATGTGTGTGTGTGTGTGTGTGTGTGTGTGTGTGTGTGTGTGTGTGTGTGTGTGTGTGTGTGTGTGTGTGTGTGTGTGTGTGTGTGTGTGTGTGTGTGTGTGTGTGTGTGTGTGTGTGTGTGTGTGTGTGTGTGTGTGTGTGTGTGTGTGTGTGTGTGTGTGTGTGTGTGTGTGTGTGTGTGTGTGTGTGTGTGTGTGTGTGTGTGTGTGTGTGTGTGTGTGCGGGGTGTATAGTATGACCGGGCTTGAATGTGACAGATATATTCGCTATAAAGTACAACAATTTAATATAGCACTCTCACAAATTTAGCAAACTACTTCAGGTTATATCGTAAAGATTGTGTGCATAATCAACTATACACTTTTGTTATTTGGAAGTAATGGTTTTGCAAGTAGCAATATATTTTGCGCGTCTCAATTAGACACGTTGTTTATACACGGTACATAAATAGGCCAATACGTCGCTCTCGCATGTTAATATTTGCCGGCAAGCAGCGACAGTGTTTACACACGTAAGGAATTTCCCAATGGTAGCAGCTGTCATCTCAGTGCGAGCTGGTATTCAAGTAACATTTGTCAACATAACAGCTTCACTTAAAATACTCTGGCTTTCTACTACTCTAGTAAAAAAAGGTAAATATGTAATTTGATTTGTTTATAATATTTATAAATGTTTCCATTAACTTTTAAAAAGCATGAGACTTACGCACAGTATCGCCACGTTTGATATAACAAAAGACAGGATTTGTTAAAATAATTTTAGACATAAGAGATATATCTTAATAATTTATTATGTGTGATCATTTGCTTGCTATGAAAATGCTACTCAAGCTTACAAGTAACAAATTCTCATTAATTTCCCAAACATTATCTCTGGTCTAATTAAAGTGGAAGCTCAAAATTACTTACCGTTAATAAAGTAAGAAGTAAGCGCAACAAATGACGTTACTTTTTGTAATTGCGTAAAAATGTGTAGGCTACTTTTCTAACCATTTATACTATTAGTAAAATAATATATGTACTACAGAATCATTAAGTATACTTGAAGAGTATTAAAGTAATTTACCATCTGCAGAGTTAAAGAACTATAGAGATTCGCAAAAGTACAGCAACCACCAACAACGGACTTATAATCCGAAGTTGTAATATTTCTGCTTCAAGTAGGCCTATATTCATTTCGTTGTTGCACTCTAACTTCATAGAGAGGAAAGTATTTCCTTAGTTGAAACGTATATAGGAGAATAATGGATACTATAAAGAAGAATATAAATAGAGCATAAATGAGAGTATAAAGATATAAAAGAGAATATAAAGAGGAATATATATGAGAAAGTATGATGAGTATAAAGGAGAATATAAGGAGAGTATCAGAAGAGCTTAAAGGGGAGTCTAGAAGAGAATATAAGGAGAGTATAAAAGGAAAGTGTAAAGGGAGAATACGAGGAGAGTATAAAGGAGAGTCTTATAGGAGTGTATAAAGGAGAAATAAGGAGAGTGCAAAAAAGAGTGCAAAAGAGAGTATAACGGAGAATATATGAAAAGTGTCAACGAGAGTATACAGGAGAGAAAAGATGAGTATAAAGATATAAAAAAAATATAAAGAGGAATATATATGAGAAAATATGATGAGTATAAAGGAGAATATAAGGAGAGTATCAGAAGAGCTTAAAGGGGAGTCTAGAAGAGAATATAAGGAGAGTATAAAAGGAAAGTGTAAAGGGAGAATACGAGGAGAGTATAAAGGAGAGTCTTATAGGAGGGTTTAAAGGTGATATAAGGAGAGTGCAAAAAAGAGTGCAAAAGAGAGTATAACGGAGAATATATGAAAAGTGTCAACGAGAGTATACAGGAGAGAAAAGATGAGTATAAAGGAGAGTATAAAGAAGAATATAGGGAGAGTATACATTAGAGTATGAGAAGAGTATAGAGGAGAATATAAGAAGAGTGCAAAGGAGCGTATAATTACGGGTATAAAGGAGAGTATAGGGAGAGTATGAGGAAAGTGCAAAAGAGAGTAAAAGGAGAATATAAGGAGAATACAAAAGCGTGTATAAAAGAATATAAGGAAAGTAATAAGGATAGTATAAATGTGAATATTAGGAGAGGATAAAAGAGAGTATAAAGGAGAGATGAGATATAGTGCGAATAATAATAATATAAGCAGAGTGCAAAGGGGATGTAACATGGCGATTAAATTATAATTGCAAATCGGTATGTTACATAATATATTTGTTGTATAGTTAATGTAGAATCGGCTGCTTAAAAGAAATTTTTGTTTTGACAAAATGTTTCATTGATAGAGCTAGTAGGAAGTCTCACATACTTTCCTGAATGCACAATGGGTGGGGGTACTCCCGTGAGACACTCTCACGCAACACGTCTCGGTGGAAGGAGTAAGATGGAATAGCAATCGTACAAATTTTAATAAAACTTTTAAATAATGTGACTGTCTAAATTTATTAAAAACATGATATTTTCTTGGTGATTTTGTTACGTATTTAGTTTGTTATTTCAAAATTTAAAAGTGAAGTAGTGTAATTATTATTAAATGTTTTAACAAAGCCACGTGATTGTAAGTGATTGCCAAAAGTATGTTTTAAATTTAATTTTTTTGTTTCATATTTTTGGTTTCAATCAATAAAATCAGTAAATACAAAATACCAGAATGCATTAAACCTAGCTTTGTCAGAGACAATTTTAAAAAGTTGTAAACTTAGATATTGTAATTCGTTAAAAAAATAGAGTAATAAAAAGCAATAAGCAAAGTATAAAATAAACGTAATATTTGGAATATAAAATTATTTTGAAAATAAATCTTTTTTATAAACATAAATGAGAATTTAATATAACCTGTCATTGTTAGAGCTAATAAACAGACAGTCAGTCTGCCTTAGATATTAGTTAGATAAAATTGCAAAATACCGGGGGGAGGTGTTACAGGGAGTATAAAAGAGGGTAAAAAGAGCAAGTATTATATAGAGTATAAAGGAGAATAAAAGGAGAGTATAAAGGAGAATATAGGAAGAGTGGAAAGGAGAGTATATAGGAGAATATAAGGAGAGTGCAAGGAGTGTATAAAGGAGAGTATAAAAGCGAGTATGAAAGAGAATATAGGGGTATATAACAATATTTGCTGAGGATTCACTATTCTGATAAATTAGTTTCAACCTTGAGATGTTTTCGAAAAGATAAGTATTGTACGGTTTACAAAAACATGGTTCGGTATTATTGTAAATAACAGAGAATACAAGCATAATGACCTAGATAATATACTTATTTCATTTATTTTAGTCTTTTACACAAAAAGGTATTAAATATTACTTTTTAATATATATTTCAAGCTGTTGGTGAGTAAGTAGTCTTTTGGAAACCTAAAAGTAGGGAAACCGAAAAGAAAACTAAAAACACATAAGAGATTATTATTTTTAAAAATATTTCCTTTTTAAATTTACCTAAATTACTAATAAAATAACAAATAATTATTATATATAAAAAAGAGGTACACCACTTTAGATTTTAAATTACTATAATTTGTGTTTGTCTGTATAAGGTAATATAATTTAAAAGTTAATTTTCATTTGTATCTATACTCAAAATTTAGTTCAAACTGAACTAAGTTCATGTATTTTTGCGAAATGATTCTAAAAATTGAAAACTCATTTAAATAGCTTAAATTACAAAGATTTGATCGTACATTTGCGTGATTATCACAGAGTTTATCTACTATTTGTTGGTTATGAGTTATGCATGCTTTAGGTTTCAGGTTTAATGTATTTAAATGCTGCTACAAGAGCTTGTGCATCTCCCAAACCATACAACGTAAAGGGTTTATTATATTACAGCTTATTCCTTTACATGTCCTACACGTATTACTGTACTGTGGAGAACGTTTCACATTTTTCACTTTTTCTCGATGCATGAACTATAAACGTTCAAGGATTTTGGCTTATATTTGAAAAAAATCAAACATTATTAAAATAGTCCAAAGAATGCAGAATTTACCATAGATTAGCGTAGTTTATATAGAATATATCTACTGTTTGTACCTAATTTAAAAATTAGTGGTTTCTTCAACATAGTATTAACACTAATTTTCCTGAAGGATGTATTTTATAAACAATGTTTACATGAATAGTGATCAAGAGACAAATACATTAAACAAGGAACGACCCTGCTTGTTCACTGCACTCGTTAGATTTATTCATCACATTATTTTTTTAAATAATAATTTTATTGTTTAAAATGAGTTTTAAAACGGAAATTGTATCTAATGGTTTTATTTTCTAAAAACGCGGGTATTATTCTAAAAACGCTGGTATTATATAAAAATTGTTTTGCTAATTAATGGTTGTAATATCTAAACACTGTTTTATAATGTGATGGTTTTATTATGTGTTTGTTGAATTATCTAAAGAGTATTTCATTGTTTACGTTTTTTTATTATATCCTGATCTTGGTGTTTTTATTTGTTAACCTTGTTTAATTTAAGTTGGTTTCAACTTCTTTTGATTTTACAGGTGTCTGCCTCAATTACAATATTTAAATAGAGAGAGCCTGCATCATTCTGCACAACTACACCAAGAAGATTCTGCTCAGCAGCACTGTATAAGAAATACATATTTTTCTGTTTTATTTTAACGGATTCCATTTTGGCATTTGCCTAAGCGCGATCAGTTATGTCTTTAAAGACAAACACTCGTGGTCTGCGAGTGGTAGTAATTGCGTTCAAGGAAGACTATATATGTAGGTTGATTAAACACTCGTTGCTTCTTAGAAATTTTGACACGGAACAATATATAACTGATTGAACATTATAGTTTTGTATTTATTTCTTTAATAAAGTACTCTGTTACTTGCATTACACATTACCTGACACAGGGTCTTAGAACCTTCATTATTAAAACACACACACACACACACAAATATGTATATATATATATATATATATATATATATATATATATACGTTTTATAAATCTATAAAAAACTCAGCATATAAATTTGTATGTATAGATGTGGAGTATTAATAGATTTTTGACACCCTAATACTTTACTAGCTGAATACATATTGTAGAGCATGATTTCATTTGGAGTTGATTATTTATCCTTTCAGAAGAAGAAAGGGACGCTTAGCTGATCGCTCGTCTTAGCGTTTGAGGATTTATCACTACGCGCCTCAGTGTCTACAAAGTAACAGCTTACTGACAATTGTTACTGTTTAAGTGGAAATGGCTAACGCTTTCTAATGTCTGAATTATCTACATTGGGTGTTTCAATCCGCACTGCAGATATGTTACAACCAGAGATGCGTAGACAATTGTCTAGTTTTACATTTCTAATATTAAACGAGGATTGGAGAAAATTATGGTTTATAAGAAAATGAAGAATTTCTAGAAAAGAACTTAGATAGTGACTTGATATATAAAAGATATTATGCAATATGCATGTTTTACGGATTTATTGTACCCTTTGTTTAAGTTTAGCAATAATGAAATGCAATAATTAAACATAGCAATTAAGAATTGATATGTTTGCTAAAATAGTGTTTGTTTAATCACCTAGAGCTGTCAATTGCTTTAAATAATAACTTTGTAAAGCCATTGTAGAAGTCAGGAGCGGATCTAGAAAAATATTTTGGGGAGGGCTGGTGTGAGGGGAACAGTTACAGACCTGCTATGTGATATTACACTCGCATTAATGACCCCATTTACCATATATTTACAATGTAAAAAACCTATTTATTACAGGGTGGGCGTATTTATTAATGATTATAGTATGGTGTTATAGTGATTAATATGGGTTTGTAAACATATTCTACTAATTATTAAGTAGATTTAGATCGGAAATGGCAATTTTATTTTACATTTATGGGATTATTTTATAGTTTATAAATTTTCCCGTTCCCATATTTTGGGAGGGGCTTCAGCCCCAAAACCTCCCCTTTAAATCCGCCACTGGTAGTAGTCTAAAAAGTTTGTTCGTGTTAGAAATGTTATTGACATACTTTACGTTTCATTCTGAAAAAGATATGTTATGAATAAACTTGTTAATTAAAAAAGCTTATTCTAATTCTGTCCATATACACCTTACTTGACTTTTATAAAATCTCAGGTTTCAGGATTTGTATGAACATTTTGACCGACTAAAAATGCTAGCATAAAGTATAATTGTTCTTACAGACAGCATCATAATCATTAAAGTTAGATCGAGTCAATTGAACAATTTTTCGGGTTACAATAATGTTAAAGCAGACATATTTTGTTTCTATTACATCGATAGCAACTCCAATTGCCATCTGCGAACTTGATATTGAATACGAAATAATCTGTTGAAACCTTGGAGCTATGCTGTGTCAATCTCAGGAGCAAATTGCTTCTTGGATTCCCAGAAGCCGATGTTTTCGTAATTTAATATCTTGAAATTAATCCTTCCCTAGCTTGAATAACGCTAAAATATCTTTGTAACAATGACGTCATATTCATCACTCTACGAGTATTTGTATTTATGCGTATATACAGTAAGCGTACCTATATATTTATAGGTAAACATCTTTTTATTATAACTTCTACTATAACAAATATGTTATAAAAAAATAATAAAACAGCAATTAGGAAGGTTTAAACCAGAAAGTAGTACAATTATGCCCCGGACTAGGATACGATTAGGCCATTTCATTCAACGAGTTAGGCGATTTTAATTTTCAGTTACCCATTTAAAATACGTTATATTTTTTTATGAGAGAACAAGTTTATTTACATATAAGCCACCATAATAATGTAAGCTCTTACATAAATTTAGAGATATAAAATAAAATAAGTCCCAAGAAAAGGAAACAACGAATAATTTCTTTACGTAAAGTTTTGTAATTGTTATAAAAATTTCACATGATATTAAAGCATTACAATATGTCATAACCCCAGCAGTTTTACAGTATCTAATAAATATTGACATGTTTCGTTGAACTGAACCGATTTCTGTTTTATACACATTTTAAGACCTGCAGTGCTTTATGTTCTCCTATATCCCTGATACATTGCCCCACAGAGGGTGATTCATTGGTCGTAAATGTGACGTTAAAGTGTCGCAAAGTGCACATTGAATGAGTAACATTATATTACATAAAATTCTAAACAAACAAAGGCAACTAAAACAACTAGAAGATGCTTATACATTGAGTAAAGACCTTCACATATTTCTAAATATTTTATTCTTGCTGCAGGAACTTAAACAAACTAACATAATATACAAGTTATATAAACATTTTATGTGAACATTTCATAATTAAATGCGTGCTAGGAAAATTCCTGCTTACGCAGCTTTAGTAGTATATAGGTGTGAGAACAGAGCCCCGGCAGTGTTTAAGCGGCCACTGTATCGTACAGACGTTTCTCACTCCGATTGAGTGTACATCAATTGTATTTGTTTTTATTAAGCTAAATTATTGTAACCATTTCTAAATTAAATGTTTCGTAATTAACAAAGGTTTGTAAAAATAAAATCATTTTTAAAAACCTTTCGAGCTTAATATAACACGTAACTGGCGCAGTCGGTAGGACATCTCGGGAAAATTAATGAACATAATTTTTTCGATTTCAATCGTTAACCAAGATACTGCAAAAACGCGATTCGTTACAGAGCGCATATCTGTAACGACATCAAGAAAACGGTAGGACACCTCAAGGAAGTTAGTGAATATAACGTCCGTCGGTTTTAACCGTTAATTGAGGAAACTTTAAGTAGAGTGAATATCTACAACCACTTAATAGAGCGAATATCTATTAAGAGCACGAGTGAATATCGTGTAAGTGAAAAGTGAAAAGTGAAAATTGTTCAAATGAGCAAAGTATTTTGGATCAACTTGTAAGTAGATCTTAAGATATAGAATTAAGAAAAAGTAGAGTAAATAATTTTTAATTTTATATAATTGATTTTTAATTTTATTATTTTAATGAAAATAATATTTTAAAATGGCAACGCCAACATTAAAGAAGGAATATCTTGATATGATTCCTGAGTATAGTGGAGAGCCCACTATGCTCCACAGATTCATTTCCATATGTGATAAAGTAGTAAATAAATTTTATATAAGCGAAAATCCAGAGGATTTTCAAAATGAATATCTATTTTCTTCTATACTAGCTAAGTTAAAAGGAAAAGCATTAGAAATGGTAGTAAACTCAAATTCATATAATTGGTATGAGATTAAAAAAGTATTATTAACCAGCTATTCAGACAAAAGAGATTGTTTTACTTTAAATTTAGAAATGGCTGAGTTAAAACAAGAGAATAACGAATCACCTTTTAAATTTTATGAGAGAATTCAAAAACTATTAAATTTACAGATTTCATTTTTTGTTAATAAAGAGCCACAAAGACAATTGACCAAAGATGTTTTAATAGAATATGTACAGAAATTAGGGTTAAGAGTTCTCCTTAGAGGTTTACATGAACCTGTAGGATCGCTAATGCGAACCAAAAATCCAGATTCTCTTAGCGAAGCACTTAATATGCTTACTAACGATTTTCAATTTAAAAATAACAAATTATTTCAAAATATTAAACAGAACATTCCACCTAGGGCCCCACAATACCCGCCTATTCGCAAACCCCTTCCTAACAAGCAAACCTTCCAAAATTATAGGCCCAACTACCAAAATAATCCTAACCAATTTACTAAACCTAACTCATACGTACAGCAAAATCAACAACCGAGACAGTCTAACAATTACACACCATTAAAAGTTCATCAAAAATTTGAACCAGAACCAATGAGCATTTCCACACGTCAAACAGGGAACGCAATTAGACAAAATAGACTTTATCAGATGACAGGGAAACCAATAGAAGAGGAAAATTTCGATCAAACTATGAATCGATTGACTGAACAAATGACTAACTCTTATCTGACCGAACAAACAGATTATGAACCGCAAGAGGACCCTGACAGCTACATAGACTTTGATGATTCCACGCAAGAGGAAAACGCATGCGGATTCACTCAAGAGGACAATCATACCCAAAATCATTTTTTTAGGACTAACCACATTAAAAAGACATTTTCCATAATGCATATAGAAGACGACACAAACGAACTACCGTACATCCACGATCCAAGACCAATTTAAAGATGCTGATTGACACTGGAAGCACGAGATCATTTATTAAAAAATCAATAGCTTTCCAATTTTTCAAAAACACTCTAAAACAAGAACCATTTGAAGTGAGTACAGCTCATGGAGTATCAAAAGAAAAATACAGTTGTACGCTACCACTTTTAGGAAAAGAAACAACCAAATTCTATTTATTTGATTTCCATAAAGATTTCGACTTACTCCTTGGATTAGATAACATAAAAGAATTAAAAATTAATTTAAATTTTGTGAATGATAAATTAATATTTCGCAATAAACAAATCCCGATTAAATATTTTAACACTGAAGAACAAAATAATAATAATAATAATAATAATAATAATAATAATAATAAAGGCGAATGTCAGGAACAGAACGCTAAAAAGGGAACAAGTTATGTTATACAAGCCCGCACTAGCCAAACGATTAAATTTAGAATTCAAAATATTCAAGATGGAGAAGGACTCTTACCATACAAAAACTTAAATGGATTAGAAATTCCGCAGTGTATAGTCTCAGTACACAAGGGAGAAGCCTACTGCCCTATAATAAACAACACAGAAGTAAATGTAGAATTAACAGTAAATGAACCATTAGAATTAAAATCTTTAGAAGAATACAATATCCTTAGACCTGATGCAATGCAAACGAACGCTAATTTCAATTTATTAGATTATAAACAAAAAAATTCGAGAAGAAAAAATTTAGATTTATCAAAATTTAGAATCGAACATATGAACTCGGAAGAAAAATCCGCTATAACAAGTTTAATAAAAGATTATGCAGATTTATTCCATATTGAGGGAAACGATTTAACTTTTTCCAACCAAATAAAACATGTTATTAGGACTACTGATGAAATTCCCGTATACTCTAGAAATTATAGATATCCAGAGATTTACAAGAACGAAATTAATAAACAAACTGAGGACATGCTTGAACAAGGAATTATTAGACCTTCAAATTCTCCATGGAACTCTCCTGTCTGGATTGTACCCAAAAAACAAGACGCTTCTGGCAAAAGAAAATTTCGATTAGTAATAGATTTTAGAGGATTAAACAAGAAAACAATTGACGATAAATTTCCTTTGCCAAACATTACCGACATATTAGATAAATTAGGACGATCTCAGTATTTTACAACTTTAGATTTAGCCTCAGGATTTCACCAAGTAGAAATGGATAAAAATAGCATAGAAAAAACAGCGTTTTCAACAGAAATGAGACACTACGAATTTTTAAGAATGCCCTTTGGACTAAAGAATAGCCCCCCTACATTTCAAAGAATTATGAATAATATTCTGAGAGGCATCCAAAATGAAACATGTTTAGTTTATTTAGACGACATTATAATTTATTCTACTAGCCTCCAAGAACATATACAAAGACTTAAAGAAGTTTTCGACAGATTACGCAAAGCCAACTTTAAAGTACAGCTGGATAAAACAGAATTTTTAAGAAAAGAAGTGGCATATTTGGGACATATTGTGACACCAGATGGCGTAAAACCTAACCCAGCAAAGATTTTGGCAATCAAAAACTATCCAATACCCAAAACCACCAAACAAATTAAAGGATTTTTAGGACTAATAGGCTATTATCGAAAATTTATTAAAAACTTCGCCAAGATGACAAACCGTTTACCAACTGTTTAAAGAAAAATGCAAAAATAAATATAGAAAATCCAGACTTCATAGAATGTTTTGAAACATGTAAAAATATATTGACTAACGAGCCCCTTCTACAATACCCAGATTTTGAAAAGGAGTTTACTCTAACGACAGACGCGAGTAATTTTGCACTAGGAGCAATTTTAAGCCAAGACAAAAATGGAAAAGACCTTCCTATAGCGTATGCCAGCAGAACTTTAAACGACAGCGAAACTAATTACTCCGCGATTGAAAAAGAATTATTAGCGATCGTATGGGCTACCAAACACTTCAGGCCTTATTTATTTGGGAGGAAATTTAAAATTTATACAGACCATAAACCTTTACAATGGTTATTTTCAGTTAAAGAACCAAATTCCAAGCTTTTAAGATGGAGATTAAAATTAGAAGAATATGATTATGACATAAGATACAAAAAAGGCAAATTAAACCAAAATGCAGATGCTTTGTCTAGAATAAAATTGAATATTACTAATAAAAAGTCAACAAACACCCAACACACTGTAGAACCAGACCTTGAGCTATCTCCAGCGAACTTACTGAGTCGTTACTTCCCGGAATTGAATGAAGATAATGAGTCTATGGTCGTACAACTCGACGCAACAGATAACGCCAACTTAGAGTACAATCAAGAAAGTGACAGTCAAACCGTGCACTCCAATTTTGAAGGAAACACCCAAATTGAAATACCAATTTCCGACGAGCCTGTAAACTTTGGGAAAAATCAAATATTTTTGTCATTAGTAAAATATGAGCCAAAGAAAGTAAAAATTATAAAACTATTCGGAACTTCAAAAATTCGTTTAATAGTCGAAATATCAGACAATAATTTTAAAGAAGACATAGTTAATTTTGTAAAATCATATTTGGTACCCAAAATAAAATATAATCTATATTTTGAAGACGATTTTTACGAGAAATTTGCATCATGCGTAGCCAAAAATTTCAAACAAACTGAACTAAATTTGGTTAAGTGTAATAACAAACTCTTAGACCTAACTTCGGAAGAAGATACCTTAGAAACGATAAGTAATTATCATGTCAGCAAAACCAATCACCGAGGGATACAAGAAACATACGAACAAATTAAGCGAAGATATTATTGGGCCAATTTAAAATCACTAATCCAAAATTTCATAAATCAGTGTGACATATGTCAAAGAACCAAATACGACAGAATTCCCTTACAGCTAGAAATGAACTTGACACCAACAGCTGCAAGGCCTTTCCAGATAATTCACATCGACACTATCTCTTTAGAGAAGAATTCGTTTATCAGCATTGTCGACAGTTTCACAAGGTATGCTCAAGCTTATCGCTTGGGAAGCTCTCAAGCTACAGAGATTGCAGACAAGTTATTAGATTACTTCGCGCATTTCTGCGTACCAACAGTTATTATCTCAGACAATGGAACGGAGTTTAATAACAGAATTGTGAAAGAGATATTAGACCTGCATAAAATCAAAATCCATTTTATCAGTACACAAAACCCCCAATCAAACGGATTATGTGAAAGGTTTCATTCCACCTTAATAGAACACATAAGGCTGTTAAATAATCAAATCGAATTTAAGAAAGACAGTATAATTAAGAAAGTTAAATATGCTATAGTAGCCTATAACAATAGCATACATTCAGTCACAAAATTAACGCCGTGCGAAGTCTTATTTGGACACATAAATTCAAACTCTTTATTAGATATAGATTTAGAAAAACAAATTGTAAATGACTACGTTTTAAACCATAAAAAAAAACAAAAATACTTTACGAAAACATTAGGGATAGCAATCAAAGAATTAAAGAAAAAGTTTTAGAAAAAAGGAATGTAAACAAAGAACCACTTCCAGAAATACCATCTGAAGTTTATATAAAGTCAGTTCAGAAGCAAAGCAAAACGAAAAACAGATATAGCAAGGAAGAGATAGCTTCAATAGACAAGGGAAGGAAAACTGGTAAAATAAAGCCTAGACATCATAACACAAAAGACAAAATACATCTGTCGAAAATTAAAAGGCCTAAGAAGATAAAAAATGTAATTAATGACCAAAATCCTTCTTGTTCATATTCGACACAATCAAATTAAAATCCCTACCATACCTTTGTCCACTAGTTCTATGCAAGAAACTTTATTAAACTTTTAAACAACATTGTTTTTATTAATTGTATGTTACAAACTTTTGTAATTAATTAAATGATATGTAACTAATTATGGTAATAAATATTGTTAATTATTTGAAATATGTTATTCACAAAAAAAAATTGTAATTGAAGAAAATTTGAAACTATACTCTTAAAGAGATAACAAAACAAAAAGAATTCTTATAAACTGACTAGAATCCTTTATCAAATCTATAGCAGGCAATTTGAATGTAAATGATGGTAAAAATTATGAAAAGTTATATAAAACTTTTATTGTAATCAATGTAAATTTTGTAGAACAAAAATTAGATTCTGATAACAATTGTATATGTTATAAACATTTTGTATCTATCCTATGATAGAAAAGACTCATTATAAATTGTATTAATCAATTCCATATACTTTTGCTCAGTTGAATTATAATGAACAGAAAATTAGACTGTAAAATGCCCATCATCAAAAACAATAACGCCTACAAACTACGAGGATACTGCGTTGGAAATCGCAGACAACCCATTTAACTGGATCTTGGAAATCAACCTTTGCCTGGTGACTTTCTCCAGTGAAGAGGACTTCAACCCATGCCGAAAATTGCCCTTTACGGAGGCCTATTCAGCAGCTTATATACTTCGCCCTCATCAGGAAGAAGAAGAAGAAGACTTCAACCAACGCCGAAACTTCGCCAACCCCCGAAGTTTTCTTTAGGGATGGAGGAGTTATATAAACATTTTATGTGAACATTTCATAATTAAATGCGTGCTAGGAAAATTCCTGCTTAAGCAGCTTTAGTATTATATAGGTGTGAGAACAGAGCCCCGGCAGTGTTTAAGCGGCCACTGTATCGTACAGACGTTTCTCACTCCGATTGAGTGTACATCAATTGTATTTGTTTTTATTAAGCTAAATTATTGTAACCATTTCTAAATTAAATGTTTCGTAATTAACAAAGGTTTGTAAAAATAAAATCATTTTTAAAAACCTTTCAAGCTTAATATAACACGTAACATACATAGATAGTTTCATTTAAAATTAAAATTATATAATGTTCAATACATTTTTAGTTAGTACGTATACACGAGAACATGAAATTGTCAGTTCCAGTTTGCCTTCCAAACAATAGATCTTTGTTCAGCGCAAATGTTTTGATACGACCTAAATTCATAAATTTAAAAATTGGGGTTTTCTTTAGTTTTAAGTTAAAATCTTGTTAAATATAACAAAAACAACTGCATATCAACCTGTCTTTATTGACAGAAAAAGAAAAAAGGAGGGTAATACATTTGTATATTTTAAAAAAAAACACATTGTTATTTAAAAAAAGTTTCAAAAGAAAAAATCTAAATTTACAATAAACAACCTGCAGAGGGTGTACATACTAAGAGGTGATT
>JBAIZL010000002.1:224911103-225023603 GCA_036971475.1 Prosapia bicincta
TTTAAAGGCATTGAATTTTAGAAAGAAGCAAGTAAATTTATTTTGTAGAATGTGGCAAAAGTCTTAATGATTTGTAAAGTTTTATTGATAAAATAAATTGCAAACATAAAATTCAAGTAAAAACCTGATAAACCAATTTTAATATTATGAGCAGAATGTTTTTTTGAATGTGTTTAGCAAATGTAACTATATAATTGTTAGGCAGAGTTAATTAAAATAATAAATTTCACATGCAGTTAATGAGACAAAATACGGATGTTTAACTAAATGTAAAAAATATTTTGAATCATATTCCCAAAAATTATAGGGTATGACTAATAAAACTACAGTTCCAACATAAATTGTGCCAAATAAAATATATTTTGTAGCAAAAACATTTATAAAGAACAATGTAACTAAATTAATAAATTTGTATTTTGCTTTAAATTATATATATATATATAAAATTAAACAGAGACATATATATATACTCGTATATATATAAATATATATATATATATATATATAAACAGAGACACACACGATACACACACATACACACATACACACATACACACACACACACACACACACACACACACAAATACATACACACACACACACACACACACACACACACACACACACACACACTGTAACGGTCTTAACTTGGGAATTTAGGCATTACAATGAACATTTTAAATTCAACAAATAGTAAATTTTTATTGTCGAAAAGAAACATAAAAATAAATATAAATACAGTGCCATAAACAGCTATTTCAATGACAGTTTAAAAAGTAAAGCTATTTTAAAGGAAAGAGTTTTTTTATTTTTTATTTGAAGGTGATAAATGTAGCAACGAAGAAAAAGGAAAGAAAAGTTAAGACTCATGTAGAAAGTACGTAGACATTTGAAAATGTGCAGAAAGAAAAATTATAAAGAACGTCAAGAATAAGGAAATCTCCAAAATTTAAAGTTTTCAAAAGGTTACAGCCAGATTTTAATGTTTATACTAAACTATAGAACTTTTACAACCACCGGAAGCTCTGATGCAGAGGAACATGCGATAAGGGGTAGATCGTATGATTCTATTTCTATTTTAACAAGGTTACTGATTGGATCAGAGGCATCAGGTGACGTCCGAAGAAATGAAAAGGGTGTTAAAAACAGAGGGAGAGAATTAGCAGTAACTCTGAAGCCAACGGTGGACGATGCTTTTTTTATGAATAAAAATGTTAGAGTCTTAAACTCTAACATCATGTGGTAAGTGCGGAAAAGGTGACTGCAAAATGTAACTATTCGATTCCCAAGCCTTTGTTTAGGGATTTCGGCTAAATTCAAACAAATGTGGTGCATTTCAAATTGTCAAGTGCAGGATCACAACCTACCTTTCAGTAACCTACGGTTGTTGTCATTTGTCATTGCTTTTTGTCCAATCTAGGATCAGCTGTTAGTCCATTACTTAAAGTCAGTTCTACCGCCTACTAGATATTCGATACAGGCTAAAATCTAGGTTCTATTTACTGCAAAGAGATAGTTTCTTCTGTGAGATCGTTCAGATGAAATAGTTTTTGATTTAGTTACCACCTGCTTGACGTCACTTTCTCGGTTAGTTTTGCGTGGCGTTTTCTGGATTTCATTGTGCGGTTAGTCTTGCCTGGCCCTGTCTGTTCCATTGATGCCTTGTTTTAGTGGGGCATGGTAAATTTCTAGCCAAGTTGTTTAGCCGGTTGAATCGGTTTATAACCGCGCTTAAATGTTGAACCGCGTGTTGAATACATTCATTTAATGTCGCAAACGCTTTCTAACCATAAACTCCAAACCTTTAATGTATTAAAACTATTTTAAACCACTTTCTTTGGTTAAGTGCAATTTCTTAGGTTAACCGCGTGGTAAAACATATTGCATCAGAACTTTAATTCTTTAACCGCGTGAGTGAACAATTGTTTTATTAATTAAAGACTTTTATATTGTGATGATTGAAGTGAAGGTATTAAAATCCAATAAAATGAGTTTTAGTTTATGCCACTTTACGAGGATCTACGTTTCATCCTTGCAGGACCTCACACAGACCTGTTGTGACCAACGACTCATCGCTTTACCAGAACTCCATACATTTGGATTGGTAAGTGGCTTGGACTTAACTTTGACTCAAAAAACTTGTGTTATTTCTTTTCATTATCTTTTTAGTGTTAAACTTAAATTCAGTGTCGTTTTATTAGTAAAGCAGACCCACACTGCTATATAAATTAGTGAGGTGGTTCCTCCGGACTTTATTGTGCAACCCCTTACGATTTGAACCGCCCCACGGTGGAGTATTAAGCCTCTTTTCATGGCCAAAACCTTTTAATCTTTTGTTACTGATTCAGGAACGCTTCTTGGTTTTCAGAAACTTCATACAATCATTTTATTGCATTTCACAATCAATTGAATTAAGAACTAGGCTTCTTTTATGTAAAATAGGTGTAATTTCCTAAAATGGCGAACTAATAAAGGTTTGGTTGAAATCTTCGGATATTATGTTTTTAATAAATAGAAGGCTACATGTTTAAACCTGTTTACAATTATTGTTATTTATTACCAACTTAATATTATAAATAGTTAATTATATTTAGAATTTATAAACATTTTAACCTTAATTAATTAATATATAAAATTTATTGTATGGTTTACTGTATAATAATGGAATAATAATAATCTAGTAATACAACACATTTGATATAACTCCTTATACCTTATGATAACTTCTTAGTCCGACTCATCAACACTATTTTCTGTATTACTATTGCAATGTCAGAAGATAGTTTGTCTGGTAGGAGAAGGCTTAAGGTTTCAGTTAAGAATGGTTTGCTGTTCTTCCTCCGTCTCTGACGCGAGCAGCTCAAAAAAGGATCACTATTTAAAAGTAATCTATTAAGTACGTCCCTGTTACAAACTCTTCCGCCAAGTTGGAGGATGGCGTGCTTTTTAGTTGTAGAGCCATGCATCAAACTTTTATGCATAGTAGGTGTCATATGATACCAGCCATAAAGACTGACGTATAACTCAGCAGTCTCACGTGCATATATGTTAAATTTCTCGTGATCAATGGGGTACCCGCTTGAAATTACTTCTAAAATCACTTTAAGATTTTTTATCAATTTCAAATCAACTCTTGTGATTCGAGAGGCTGTATCTGGGTCTGAAAAAACCCGTCTTGAGGTGTTACCATCGTTTGTGTTACCGAAGCCTTTTTTAGGGACATCAACAATAATAACAACAATAATAAAATAGTTCCTCCATTTTAAAAGAACGCCTATACACACATAAGCCTGCGGTGAATTTACATGCAGTTAATTTGTCGGCACTAATGTTAAATTATCATTCTTTAACCTTGTAAATTTTACACAAACGTCAGGCTGTTTATATTTTTTTGAAAACTCGACTTGCAAATTTTCAATATTTAGGAGTCGAATATTCTATTTACTCTGCCACTGTCTCGCCTAACTTTTGTAATACGTATAGGTATCAAAAAAAAAAAAAAAAAAAAATTAAATCTATTGTTCAATCAGCAGTTACATTCTAGTGGGCTAGTAAAAACATATAACAAATAATCATAAGTGATACAAAGTAAAGAACATCAAGTATTAAGAACAACATACATAGATGCTTATTGAAAAGCTAATTTTTTTAAAAAATACATTAACTTATAATTTGTTTTTTTGTTTTAATTGGCAAGAGTATGCGGGAACGTTTATTTTTTACGTTAATTAAATACATTATAACGAACATGATTCAATGTTTAAAGTAGGGCGACAAAACCTGACAAACATACTTAAGGCTTACTTAAACACAAAATTAAATTTGTTTCAAAAATTTTTAAATATAGGTATTAAAAAAAATGTTATATGTTATATCACTGAATGAAATATTAAAAACAAACACTTACCTTGTTTAAAGTAGTAGGATGTTATGTTATATCAGAAGTTTCTAAGCGTTCACACGTAGTTTGAGGCAAGAAAAAATGATTTTACAACTCAAGATTATTGTAAATAATCGAGCAGAAATTCAACCGTACACGACGAGGTTCAAGTTTCAACTTGCAGTAGGAACGACCGGATAAGACTCATGAGCTTCAGATAAGCAGTGCTAGACGCGAGAGTTCATTAGCTTTCCAACGGTACTAATAAAACTGATGTTGAACAAATTTGAAATTTTACACTTTTGGCCACGATTTTCTGTAAAATACTCCACCGTGCGCCCTCTTGTTCTATCGAGAATTTATAATTTTATTTCTTTAGTTTTGCTATCGAAACTATACACAAATAGATCAAAAAATTTTCCAAAGTTTATAAACCGTAAATTGCTTTTAAAAGACAGTGATATTAAAATTTGTTAAAATAAATTTTAAAACTGTTAAATGTAAAAACAAACAAAAAATAAACAAGTTATCAAGGAACTGTTTTAAAATCGAGAATAAAATCAGTGAAACTCAATTAGAAATACAGGGGTGAGAACCATAAACTTTAAAAAAACTGAATTCGTGGCCACGCGTGACGAACGAACGAGCTGAGGACGCAGACCATGGAGACGATCTTCAATCCAAAAAATCTGGGCAGCCAAAACTGCGGAATCTCGTAGGACCCAGGAGACGGCACGAATTAAAAGGTAGTTGCTTTCTTCTTGTTCAAATCTATAATTTCGTAAATTCAATATATTTTTGGGGAAGTTAAAAATTCAAGTAATTCTTTTAAATTAAAAAAAAAAACATAAGGAATAAACAATGTTATGTAAATAATGGCTTTATTCATATTAGAGATGAAGAAAATGTATTTATAGGTATAAAAAAGAGGTATGTATACAACTATGTCATATATTTCTATAAACCATATGGTGTAACTATAACTCAAATCACTGAAAGAGTTGCCAACTTATCTGTTGAAATCTATACCTACAATTGTTCAGATTTACTATTTTTGTAAGGTAAAACGAAATAAAAGGTAAATTTAGTGAAATTCGGACCCCGTCTAATAAACTGAAGCAGTTGAGCTTAGTGGCATTGGAGGATATTATTATTATGCGTTGTGGACGGATGCATTAGCTTTAACAGTTTGGCACTGCGTTAAAGGGCTCAAGATATTTCATGCGATGGGTAACATTTGCAACGGGAAGTTAGTTTATATCTCCTTTTTGGTGATGGTTTAACAGAGGAGTAGATTTGTAATTTAACTCAAATTTACAAAATTAAAAAACTGTAAAGGAAAAAAATTCATATCAAGGTTAAAAGATGCACGAATGCAAAAAGGTCGAAAGATGTAAAATTTACATAGAAATAGAAACGTAGTAACTAATACAACTGAATTTCTCTTACTTTAATTTTTGTAATAGTTATTAGGGTGAATTTTATTACAAGAATATTTTTTCAAGATATAATTTTGCATAATATATTATTACTAAGATTTAAAAATTTGTTGTAGATGTTATATGTGCGTTATATATATATATATATATATATATATATATATATATATATATATATATATATATACATGTGTGTGTGTGTGTGTGTGTGTGTTTGTGTGTGTGTGTGTGTGTGTGTGTGTGTGTGTGTGTGTGTGTTGCATCGGACCGGCCCTATTACGCTCACCCGAGACCCTCCCGCCTGCCGCGCCCTGCCGCCCACCGTTCCGTCGTTGCTAGATAAACATTTTGAAACTAGCTAACGGCCAAACCCCTGTTCAATGCTCGCCAGAATTTACCAAAGAAGCAGTCACTGGACTTTATTAAAAAAAAAAACGTAACTCGTTGAGATTTAACTCTTTTGGTACCATTCGCGGGGAATGAGTTCGTTTGAAGACATCTTAAAATTAATGACCATTTGGTTTAGGATTGTGTAAGAAATTTGTTAAATAAATATAATCACTGTTTTGTTTGCAAGTTAGTAAGAACTTTGTTTTTATTTTGTTTTAATTTGATTTCTCTAGAAGTAGAATTTATTACTATTTTATATTTTAACCTTCCTAATTTTTGGAAATTCTTTAACCCTTCAGTATAAACTTTATTCTAACTTCTTTTGTAAACGAATAAATTTTTATATCACTTTTTCTAACCTTTATCTATTTTCAAAAATTACTATAAATTTAATTTTAATTTAAAGTCAAAATTATTCCTTTATAATCTTTAACAAATCGAAATTTATTATTTAATTTTTCCTCCAATTCAAATTTAATTCAACCTAATAGTTCATTTCAAAAATTTACTTGACTTTTCTCCATAAGATTTTAATTTATTTTTGAAACTTCATTTCAATTTATTTACTTTTACAATCAATTATTTGATTTTGAAAACTCCTAACATTTGACTTTGGTATCTTAAATCAAATAAAGAACAGATATTTAAAAAACAAATTTCTTTTCAACAAACATTTTTAAGGATTTTATATTTTTTTTTAATTATACAAAAATTAGGTTTAAAACAGCATGAGAACAACTAAAATTCACCAAAATTTACTCACCAAAAGCTAACTTATTTCTAAACATGAAATTTATTTAAACCTTTTTATACCCTATAATTAGTGCAAAATTTTACTTTTTATTTAAAAAGGGCTCTGCCAAAACTCAACATAATTTAATTTTTAGTTTATGTAACAAAAATTTCAGTGTCATATTTCTAACGCAATTTCTCTGCTTTAAAAACCTTTATAAAATTCTTAAATAATTTTGAAACTATTTATTTTCTTTCGTTCACCCTTCTCTTAGGGTTAATATATATTCTAAACAATGTTACGTCAAAAGCGGCCATGTATTAAGGCTGCTCTAAAGTAATTCAAATTTAATTTATTTAACAAACATTTAAGAAAGTTTTTTCTACTAATTTGTTATTCACATTCAACTATAATTGAATTTTAATTTTGAATTATTTATTTCATGTTCAAAACTGTCTTTACTTTCTTTTTAACTTTCAAAAATATTCGAAACTATTTTTATTATGATCTGTTTACTCTGAAAGAGGTGGAAGCCGCCATTTTGAGGTCGATAGCTACCGCAAACTAACGCTATCCCCTCATCATTCTTCCTGCACAAAACAACTATCTGAAACGCATTTACATTTTTTAGAAATTTATTTAAATTTAAACTTAAAAATTTCAACGTTCCCCAAAAATTGAACATAAAATTTTACTCTTATTTGTCTGAGAGAGAAGCTAAAATCTGACTTTGTCGGAGTTATTTCTTCTTCCTGGTCCCATGACTTTCCAGCCAGCCTTGGATAGTCTCTCCCTCCGTTGCGGCTGGCCATCTTGGTTTGGACTCGTCCAAAATTGGAGTCACCCCTGCTCCTTTGCGCGAAATTAGACTTCTCTATTTTTATTTTAAACTTCAGGATCTAGTTCCTTAAAATTGATTAAACACTGTTTCTATTTTTTAAAACTTATTTCACTCCCGGTCTTAATCTATTCTTTGTTTAAAATACTGTTTACTGTACTCTGTTCAAAATTAAATTTTATAAATGAATTTAATTAACTTTGACTCTAAATTGTTGAAACACTGTAGTTTGAGCCACTGTTCATTTTCTACTTTCGCACTGCCTTTAATTTTATTTAATATTTTTTCTCTGCGACAACTAATCTCGAGGACTCCATGACATAGATGTTAGTTCGACAAAATTGGAGAGATTCCTCACCAAGAGGGTTACAAAAAACACGAGACTACATCTCATCGAGTTCCCTACCGCTCTTAGCCCTGCATTGTCTCATAATTATACGTTTTGAAACTATTTATTAGTAAACAAAACGGAGCGCATCCAACACAACCTTCGAGCTTGGCGTCTTAAACCACGATAAAGAACTTTGTGCATCCCCAGGCATATTCCACCCCTACGTGCTACCAACCATTCGCCAGGCTCCAAAATGACGTCATCAGAACGCTTAGCATTGCGTCACTTCCAGTTTGCAATTCCCACACATATCCACTTTTGATCGGTTATTTTTACAAATTTGTTAATTATCTTGTAACTCTTTCAGTTGGCATTTTCTCGAGTTTTCTTTAGCAACTTCAAGCTTAGGCGGAGCATGTGGGCGCCGGCTGATTAGAAGCGCAATGTGCTATGTACCATCACGGCATAGGCACAATGTCAGAAGTCAATGTACTACAATAATCTCTGATACACGATACCCTCCAAGGCAACCCAAACGCATCACCGGCATTTGGGGGAGCTTTGGGCTTAGGCGGAGCATGTAGCCCCGGCCGTTTAGAAGCTTAGTATGCTGTGTACCATCACGGCATAGGCACAATGTCAGAGGTCATTAAGCTACAATATTCTCTGATAAACGATACCCTCCAATGCCACTCAAACGCCACTCCGGCATTTGGTAGAGCTTCAAGCTTATTCGGAGCATGTGGGCGCCGGCTGTTTAGAAGTATAATGAGCTGTGTACCATCACGGCATAGGCACAATGCCAGAGGTCAATGTGCTATAATATTTTCTGATATACGATACCCTCCAAGGCCACCCAATCGCAACACCGGCCTTTAAGAGGGCTGGCGCCAGCTGTTTAGAAGCGCAAATTGTTGTGTACCATCACGGCATAGGCACAATGTCAGAGGTCAATATACTACAATATTCTCTGATAAACGATACCCTCCAAGGCCACCTAAACCCAATACCGCATTTCTGGGTGTTTCAAGTTCAGACAGAGCCTTCAGGATCCGGCTGTTAAGAAAAGCAAACGTTTTTTTCATAATTATAGGAAATAGCTTCAAAAGATGTTTGTAGGAACTAATAGAAATAAGGAGAAATGCAGTAAAGAAAAACTTCCAGACCTTTTTATTTTCCAACAAAACTTTATTTTTTTGGAACAGCAAGAAACGTCTTCTGGGTTAAAATTTGGACCTTCAGCAGTTTGTTTCCTTTTACATTTGTTTGTGTGAAAAGAATTATACTTTGTTAGAGTCTGTTGCATCCAGTGATTAGATTTATATCAGAATCCAAACACAGAAAACCAATGCATTGCGAGATTTCTGTTTCATTCAAAGCAGTGAAACACGAAAAAACTGTTTACGTTCACCTTGTTCTTTCCATAGTTATTTTTGATACAAGTGCATAAAAGTGTTCTTCCTTGGAGGCAATCATACGGGCTGCAGAACACCTAAGGAACATGTATCTAACAGTATTTTTCACAACGTCGAGGTTAAAGCATTCAGGTGTGAGCAGAGTATAATTTCTACCCACAGAGTTATTACAGCATCTTTCTTGCACGCTGAAAGTACTTTCAAGTAGAACATCATAAATATATAATTTATGCAATTTTTAAAATCAGGTTTGGAACTAAGTGAGCCAATTTCGATTAGTTTAGCCTTGCAAGGACGCCGAACGAAATATTGCCTGACTAAATGCTAAAGACTTGAGCCGGCGCTGCCTAAGCACCGACTCACTGACTATCCTCTAGGACTCAAGTACACGATTTGGTGTTTTCTCTAGGCCATTACGCGATTAGTTTACCCTTGCAAGGGCGCCGAAAGAAATATTGCCTGACTAAATGCTAAAGACTTGAGCCGGTGCTGCCTAAGCACTGACTCACTGACTATCCTCTAGGACTCAAGTACATGATTTGGTGCTTTCTCTAGGCCATTACGCGATTAGTTTACCCTTGCAAGGACGCCGAAAGAAATATTGCCTGACTAAATGCTAAAGACTTGAGCCGGCGCTGCCTAAGCACTGACTCACTGACTATCCTCTAGGACTCAAGTACATGATTTGGTGCTTTCTCTAGGCCATTACGCGATTAGTTTACCCTTGCAAGGACGCCGAAAGAAATATTGCCTGACTAAATGCTAAAGACTTGAGCCGGCGCTGCCTAATCACCGACTCACTGACTATCCTCTAGGACTCAAGTACACGTTTTGGTGCTTCCTCTAGGCCATTACGTGATTAGTTTACCCTTGCAAGGGCGCCGAAAGAAATATCGCCTGACTAAATGCTAAAGACTTGAGCCGGCGCTGCCTAAACACTGACTCACTGACTATCCTCTAGGACTCAAGTACACGATTTGGTGTTTCATCTAGGCCATTATGCGATTCGTTGTTTTTTACTTACGTACAAGTTAAGGTTAAATATGGCGTCACAAATATGTTTAGCTGTAAACATTTCTCTTAACCTAGATTTTTATTTTACTTCATTTTGTATAAAGCTTTTAGGTGTTTTGACAAATGTGTACTTGTGCTTAATAATGTCTTTTGTCCATGCCTTAGAAATTTGTTGCGGAGAGTGAAATGGGTCCCAAGAGCTCCATGAGTAAATTTACTTTCTCCCTCCAGAAAAGCATAGGCTTCATGCTCCATTTACCTTTACGATTTTTAATGGACAAAATATTGGGCATTCTGTGTACTACATTGATATCTTTTTCAGTTGTAGTGAATGGGATAGTAGACTTTATAAATGACATTTATAAATTATATGCATAGTTATTTGAGCTATATAACATCTAATATATATGTACCTATTGTAGCTCACTCGAAGAGTAATCTATATATATGCCTTATATGTTTTGTTTAGTGAAAATATCATCCAAAATTTAAAAAAATGGAAATTATAAATTATCCATTTTATAGTTTAAAGAAGCAGATTCTTAAAATATCCAGCTGATCTTTAAATATAGATGTTTAAAATATTCAGAGAGTTTAAAAAGGCAAAACTATTTCAAATTTCCATAAAATACTCTTTTAAAATTTTAGATGTTTAGTTAAACGTCAATATTGTATAGTTTTGTATACAAAAATTCCACTTTAGAAAATACTCAAATATTATCACTGTTAAAGCATTGTTCTCCAGTCTTAGTCACTCTTGCCGTACAATATATAAGGCTTTGTAAGATCCTATAATGTGCACTTTACGGCACTTTAATACAAGATTTACGAGCAATGAATCACCCTCCCAGCGTGGTTTTTGTATTAAGGATGTTATGGTAAGGATTTACATCGCCTTTAAATGCATGAAACATAAACATAATGACAGAAAATTAATCAATTATATTGAAATTTTATTGAAAATTAAAAAGTTGAGTAATATATTCTGTAATGTTATGTGTGACCATATTTTTTTTGACTTTTTTTACAATGTTTTAATTTTATTGTCTGTGAGATAGTTTTTAAGTGTCTGGGATAACCATAAACCAGGTAACACTGTTTATACGGAATTTCTAGCTATAGGCCTAGCTTAATATTTATTGCAGACCATAAACAAAGGTAAATAAATTTAACTTACATCATTGAATTTCGTGTGAATATTAACTCGTAACAGTTTTTATAAAGTGAGGTTATTAAGTATGTTCCCAGAGTTGGGAAATCCTATTGATTCCAGAGATTGTACATGACAAATCACAAACATAACTAATGGAATTCTCGTCCAGTAAGACCAGCAGACCAGAAATAAGACCAACTAGGCCCTTATTTATATGTTTGTTGCTGAGTATTAAAACTGGCTCTTGTTTTCGTGAATACAGCATTATCACTGTTATTTTCCGTCGGGTATTCTTCATAAGTTAGCAGTAAAAATAGATTGGACGCAAGCGATTACATAAATGATGATTAGACGCAAGCTATTGTATAGATGATGCATGGACGCAATCTATTGTATAGATAATGATTCTACGCAAGCTATTGTATAGATAATGATTCTACGCAAGCTGTTTTATAGATGATGATTGGACGCAAGCTAATATATAGATAATGATTCTACGCAAGCTGTTGTATAGATAATGATTGGACGCAAGCTATTGTACAGATAATGATTCTACGCAAGCTGTTGTATAGATGATAATTGGACGCAAGCTATTGTATAGATAAATATTGAACGCAAGCTATTGCATAGATGATGATTGGACACAAGCATTGATACCTAACTTTTCCTATTTGAATAAATATAGTTTTAAGTGAAGATAAACCATTATGTAAGAAGGAAAACCCATTCTCAGTTTATTAATAGCACCTTTGAGATTTTCAAAATATTTATTATTCATTGTTTAAATGTGGCTTTTGGTAAGTAGTTGGTCATAAGAACATACTCCAAGTGTACTGAACAAACTCAGCGAGATTACTCTGCTTCACAACGAAATCACGTCTACAAACATCCACTTCAATAAAATACTAACGGCTGATACATTTATTTGAAATCATATTTTCTTGCCCTGTACATACGCTAGAACTAGTTTAGGTAAGGCCAATTACAACTTTAATGATTGTGACGTTTAATACCACGAGGCGGAGACAACTTGTTTAATTCGTTTTAAACCATGCAACGTTTAAAGCACTGATTATATTACACACTAAAGCTAGGGGATTTGGAGACTGAGTGTTTGTATTCGACAAGTTACATTCAGCGACAGGGCTGAACTATCGGACAATAAGACTATGTCTGCCTTTCCACTCTTGTCTTTAAAACATTAGTTTTCCATTGGCAAGCAAATAAAAACTGTCTTTTAAAATTATAAATTTGTTTATGGCTGAAACATAAATTATTAAATGTAATTAATTTTAAAAATTTTGTATTTATAAAATAGTAGAACAATTCCCTAAGCAAAAATGCAACGAAACTTTGTCAACAGAAATAACTAACAAGCTTAAATATAGACCTATACCGTGCACTAATTAGCATAAATAGTTATTGTGGAGTAAATGTTCAATTCCTATGCTGACTTGGAAGCAGTGTATTTTTAAGGAATAGATAAAGTTTTCTGTTTGTGATTGACAGAATATAACCTAATTCGCAGTAAAACAAAAGCTACTTATTCCAACAACCAGAAACTTGATTAACTTTAACTCTATTAACTTGGATTATACACGTTTTATGTATATATATATATATATATATATATATATATATATACAGCCTGCTAACAATACGGAGACCATACATTGGTCCTTTTGCATTCAAACTGGCAGCCGGGTACTTGTGGCAGCCGTATACGGCTGCCACATAGTAATCCATGATAATGTAACACCCTTTGACAATAATCGAAATAAAAATCATGTCAATAAGTGTAATAAGAAGTGTTTTATTGGTGGTATACTGTATTTGGAAGTTCTAAGGTCATTCGGAATTTTTAAAAAATAATTTGTAATAACCAAACAGTACTCGTATTGATAGCAGAGTGAACGGGATTTGTATATCACAAGTTCGTAACATTTCCGCCAGGGGCAGCATAGTCGCATCCTGTATATAAATTTACTGTATATTTCAAACATTCCCTAACATTATGGCAGCCACAAACTTGCAACATTGCTGGCATCCACATAGATATCAATCGTACTACATAATGTATATATTTAAATTGGACAAAGAATCGCTGGATAGTGACCACTCGGGGGTTTTTGAGGATGCTGAATTCAATGCCGTCATCGAAAGTCACCGGGGATGTACTGGTGAGGCAAAACCCATGTACAAAATGGGTTGAATTATGGTAAAAATGTCAGATGTCCAAAAATCGCGGGATTATGACTATTCGGGGGTTTTTGAGGATGCTAAATTCAATGGCGTCATCTAGAGTCACCGGGGATGAACCGGATGTGACTCTACGTAAGTACGAAAGGGATGATTTGGGGTAAAAAAGTCAAAAGTCAAAAAATAAGTAGAAAATAACCACACGGGGTTTTTGGTGAGGCGCAATCCAATGCCGTCATCGAAAATCGCCGGGGATGCATTGGTGTGACTCCATGCGAGTACCAAAGGGATGAATTGGGGTGAAAATGTCAAATGCCTAAGAATCGCGGGAAAATGACCGTTCGAGGGTTTCTGAGGATGCTAAATTCAATGACGTCATCTAGAGTTACGGGGGATAGACGTTTTGACTCTACGTTAGTACCAAAGGGATGATTTAGGGGTAGAAAACTCAAAAGTCAAAAAAAATATTAGAAAATAAAAACTCGGTGAATTTTGATGAGGCGGAATTCAATGCCGTCACCGAAAGTCGCCGGGAATGCATTGGTGTGGTTCCACGCGAGTACCAAAGGGATGAATTGGGGTGAAAATGTCAAATGCCTAAAAATCGCGGGAAAATGACCGTTCGAGGGTTTCTGAGGATGCTAAATTCAATGACGTCATCTAGAGTCACCGGGGATGGACGGTTGTGACTCTACGTTAGTACCAAAGGGCTGATTTGGGGTAAAAAAAGTCAAAAGTCAAAAAATTACTAGAAAGTAACCACACGGGGGATTTTGGTAAGGCGGAATTTAATGCCGTCACTGAAAGTCGCCGGGGATGCACTAGTATGGTTCCACACGAGTATCAAAGGGGTGAATTGGAGTGAAAAAGTCAAAATTCAAAAAATCGCTGGAACATAACCACTCGGGGGTTTTTGAGGATGCTGAATTCAATACCGTCATCGAAAGAGACCAGGGATGGACGGGTGTGGTCTCTACGGGAGTAGCAAAGGGAGAATTGGGGTAAAAAGGTCAGAGGCCAAGAGATCCTCAGAGAATGCTGAGTATAATCCTAGCACCGAAGTTGGCCATGCGCAATCCAAGATGGGCCTGCGGGTGTCGCTGTGGGTGAATTTAGGTAAAACTTGCCAGAATCTAAAATATTGCCCAAAAATGGGCATTCGAAGATTTTCGAAGCTCCTAGTCCTACGTCATGAAAATTCGCCGGGCATGTACCAAGGGGTGATTTGGGGTAATATATCCCATTAACAATAAATCGCCCGAAATTGGCATGTTTCCAACTATGCAACATAACCAACAGAAAGAGTCAGGTTCGTGACCTTGTCTTGGACAGAAATTATACTAAATCTATTTACAGAAATGTTTGTGATATGAAAATATAAACAGGCGTCACTCCGATAGCAGTTCTAGTGCGTTTGTTTACGTCATGTCTATCAAACTAATCTTTATAACTTGGAGCAGTGTTTCAATGCAGCCTGTTCATGTGCTTTAAGGATTTTAAAGACTGTATGCTTGAACGATTCAACTTGAAAAGATAACCGTTTGTCCCAAATTGATATTTTTTTAAAAATTAATTAATTTATTTAATTTTTTTTAAATGTATTTTGTCTACCTAATTGTCATATATTTTCTTTCCATTTTTACTTAGACTATCTAAACATTTATGTTTGTTTTCTCATTCTTCGTCGGGTAATTAATTTTTTTCTCTTTTCGTGCTATTTTCTTTTGTTCTCTTAAAAAGGATGATATCGTTAGCGGGGGCAGCAGAATTACTTTTCAGCCATCAGTTAATGAAAAACTTCTACTATAACCGTAAATTTTAAAAAAATATAAATAAGTAGACCTTATATTTTTTCAACCTTTATACAACTTAGAATAAACGACAAAGAGAAATTTTTGACCCACATCATTTCATCGACTTATCTTTATCAGCTTATATATCCAGAAAACCTATTATGCCAATATCTACAAATTCCAAGCTTAATCTTTAACTACCGTCATCGTGCCTGACCATCAGCGACGGATTATCCGAAGAAGACAGTGATTCAAGTGCTGTATCTAATGACCAACTTTTAGAAGGCATCAAAGATAATAGGGGAATTGTGCAACAGAGTGAAGAAGTAATTGAGCAAAAGATCATAATACCGAATCTCAATGAAGTGCATCAGACGATGAAGATGATTTCGAAAAACTGCAACCTCCAGAAATTTACAAATTTTTCTATTTGTATAGATACATTGTTATAAACAATGTAGAATTTGTCCAGCAACAAAAAATAGAAAGACTAGTTACACTTTGTAAGCGGTCTTTGTACAGCCAATATGTCTAGAATGTTCTCAGCCGCTGTGTAAATCTGTACCTAAATGACATCTGTGCCAGTGTTGTCAGTTTATATTACGATATCAAGCTGTCTGGTGTAAACAAACATAGGTCCAAGCCACACAAAGATAAAGGCTCGCACTCGACAAGTACTCTCGTGGACGAAGGCCCGGAAAACTGATTTTCTGCATTCTATCTTTTCCACCCTATCTCTCATTTACATACGGCGTAAACGTAAATAATTTATGGTTTTCTCCCAACATCAAAATGGTCGTATAAAGACGGAAACATTTGTTTCTATACTCGACTTTAGCCGCTGGTAGTCTATATTTTATTTTATTAATATGTTTATTGAATACATTGGTATTAACCTTTAGTGAATATATATGGAGTAGGCCATATTAAGTGTTACATCTGTTAATACATGTGTTGCAGACTAGTGTTACCATGTTTGCAATGTTACCAAATTGTAAGAATATACAGCAAATAATAGTCACTTTTAGATTCTTAAAATCTGATAGAGATGCTATGGCAATTATTTTGAAAAGCAAGTTAAGTTGAAAAATAAATACTTTATCGATCCTATAGTATCTAAGAGCACCAAGGGAAAAGAACGAGATGCATTGACCGGACCATTAAGATAAGTTTGGTCATTAAGTAAACAAACGCGTCAGAAAGGCTTTCGGAGTGTGGGCTGTTTATGTTTCCATATCATAATTGTGTCTGTAAATACACAGCATAGTTTTTTCCAAGATAAGGTCGCGAATCCACAGCTGTATGTCCTAAAATAGCATGTTTACAAATTCCTGAAGTACTTACATCGAGGACTCTAATGAAACACTTGGCAACAATATCTCAACTTTTCCAAATGAATGACAAAGGTATTAAAGAGCTAGCGTTATTTATAGGCCATACAACATCATTTTTATCAATAATAACATTATATATATTTTTTTCATCCAAATACTCAAAAATAGTTTGAAAGATATAAATAATGTAGCAAAGAAAGAACACGTGGATATATACACACATTCTATGACCATAAGGGCAAAACATTTTAAGTACTTATTTAAGGATACATGTGTCATAGATGTTAATATGCCAATTAAACTAGAGAGCAGTTCAGGCGGTTTAAGCAATGGTAAATATTTAAAATTCTTTATTTCTACATCTCTGAAGACTATATGTTTTCCGGAAGATATAGTTCTTCCCAATATATATTGCAGTGTAGCTAGGAATCAAGACGTTTTCAGTAAGCAATGTAATAAATCTATTATGTTTATCCTTGATATTCTAGTCCCAAGAGTAACTTTAATGTCTATGGGATTTTCACTCACTTTAGAGTTGCATGAAAAACTGTTTCAAGTATGGTGATCATTGGTACGGAAACAAATACAGTAGTGCATGGATAATTCGAGGTAGATGGCACCGAGACACCGTCGGATTACCGAAAACTTGGATTACACGGAAATAGCTTCCTGTACACTAGAAAAAAAACAGGAGTTCTAATGAACCCTAATACTATAATTAAGAATGCACAAAATACGTATGTAGAACTTTATTGATTACAGTACATACATAAATTAATGTTGCTTGGCTCTCCAAGACTACTGTACTGAATCTTGCTTGCGAGGATACCATACGATATGAATACCATACTAAGTATCGGCAATTATAGCTAAAAAAAGCCGATGCCCGTTGTAATCTTTATCAGGACGCCCAATGTTTTGATCGTAGATAGTCTTTTTGTTCGCCTACCATAAAAATAAAGCGAGATTATCAGTAAAGTATCACAGACTAACGCTATTTTACAGCTAGTTTTTGAAGACTGGTTCCTCAGCTATATTCGCCAAAATATTTGTAAATTTGTTACCATAATAATAATAATAATAAATCAAATTGTAGATATGCGAGCCAGGAGGGATACGGTTAAAGATGGAATTAAAGAAGAAGATTAAAATATATTTAAATCTTATCAGATATATTTTCAGGTGCATTCAACGTGTCTTGATGAAAGTAACATCACAATCAAGGTGAAATGTCATCCTTTCGGAAAATATCTAAGGGAGGAATTAAATAAATTTTTTAACCTGCCAACAACGACTACCAGGAAAATTTAATGAATGTAGTTAAAGAAGAACTTTTAGAAAAAATAGGTCTTTACTCAAACACAATTTTACCTATAACAACTTATGACAAATCAAATATGGTTGATAAATAAAATAGATGTATTACGTTGCTTACCAGAATCGTTTTTCACCGTGATATCTACAATGCAATATACATTGGGAAGAACTATATCCTTACACACATTCTTTAGAGATGTAGAATTAAAGAAGTTTAAATATTTACCATTGCTTACACCGCCTGAACTGCTCTCTAGTTTTATTGGCAGAAAACCACCATACATGAATCCTTATATAAATACTTAAAATGTTTTGCCCTTATCTTGATAAAATATTTACACTGATTGGTATTGGCACTAAATTGTCATATCTTCGTGAAACTTTTACTCCTTGTTAGAATACTATATGCACCCTTATAAAGCATATGCTCACAGAAAAATAAAACAGTTTTTTGGTTAGATTTGGCTGTCGTAAGTACAGAAATACTATTATTTCAATGTTTAATTTTTTTACCCGAAAATGGTAATTTGTGCTCGTTTGAACCTATAAAATATAGACGTGTTCGATGGGCCTACGTGAACAAGAAATTAACATTAGAAGAGTTTCGACCAAATAAAAGCCTTCTTTTATTTACAATGTACAATATAGTTAGATTTTTGTGGTTACCTACCTGAGGTAAAGGTGATACAATATTTGTTGTTTTTCTACTATAGGCCTAACTTTTAAAACTTACTGTAAATAAACTTTATACCAACCCTTTACTTATCCTTTAATATTTTTTTACAAGCAGTAAAAACTTAAAATTGAAATTTTCATTTTTTTCAATACACTGAAGAAGAAATGTAGAAGAAAATTCGATGTATTAGTCTAAACATTCTGCAAAATCGTTCTTAAACTGCAAACACTCTTAAAAGATTGTAACACGAAAGAAATAGAATTTAAAAATTGTGGCAGAAAGCTCAATGAGATAAAATAAATTAAATGAGAATAAATGTACTTTCGTAAAGTAAGGATATAGGAGAAGTTAGTGTACTAACTCTAACACTGATAATTAAATGAGAAATTCAGAAGAAAAAAGTTGAATTCGTACTTGGCCTTTATCCCGTGCAGTGCACGCCTGGAAATCTAGGTTGAATATTGTTAAAGATGAAACCGTTCATTTAGTTGCAGATCTGTTGAGGGTTTTGAAAACATGTAACCAATCCAGAGGATCGATGGATATCGGTCTACACCTAACCTGCTGATTCACAAAACAATCGTCTACTTGCACTTCCGTATTTTTGTTACTATGACACTATGTTTACTGACAGAACTGGAGAACTATTCCTAAAATTCGACAGAGCACTGAACACCTTCAATGGGGCGGGGAAATTTTAAAATAGCAACCTAGCGGCGGTGGATTTATTAATTTTAATTTTTTCCATTGACCTGGAAGAAACCGACACGAGGAACGCGACCCGTAAGGCATAGGTTTAGCAAGTGCCTCCTTTTTTTTATCAAAACATACGTCAAAGAGATTAATACCTTTTATAAGACAGTGGCGTGTGTACTAGCCTAAATAAAGAAATGAATTAAATTGAGGGTTTAAATTTATTTGTGGATATTTGTTTTTATTACAAACAATAAATTTGTTAAGTTTCATTTCGTTAATTCATATTAAAAATAACGAATAATAGTATTTTAACAATCAGTGTGACAATTTCTAAGACAACTTAAGACAACTATGTACTATTGTAGCCGAAACGAAACTGATTGTAAAGAGACGTCCCGTGTGGTTGTATGTTGAAAGTAGAGGGAGAAATGGCGGTATAAATTTCACATTGTAACACGTGACCAAGTAGCGCCTGGGATCGAACCCGTCATGTACGTGTTTGTGTAATGTTTATTATCGATCTCTGAAAGGATGATCACATCATTCAGTATTATCAGTTTTAATCTTGTGACAGGGACCATTATAGTTACTTCATGATAGTATCTGTTTACTTCAGCTAGTTCATTCCCTCCAAAAGATAAAAATACCAATATAAAATCTAATTTGGTTGAATGTTTCACTTTACAAGTCATAATATTCTACCTCTATTTTACCTTCTCTTCTCACAATTAGGTCTATACTCCAATTCATCATTTGCTACTCCCATAGAGGATCACCCGTTTATCTCCATTGACGATCGATAACCTTAAAAGGCTCAGCACCATTAAAACTCCCCGAGTGATCATTATATATATATATATATATATATATATATATATATATATATATTTTCCTTCTGACAATTTTACCCCAAATTAGCAATTTTCTACTCTCGTAGAGCAACACCCGAGCATCCCTGTTTAATATGTAGACAGTATTGGATTCAGCACCCTCCGAAACACTACGATTGATCATTTTCTAGTTTTTTTTTGCCTTCTCACAATTATACCCCCAATTCATCATTTGCTACTCTCATAGTGGTTCACCCCATTGACGTTCGATTATGGTAAACGACTCAGCACCATTAAAGCCCACCCGAATGATCATTTTCAATTGTTTCTTTGCCTTCTGACAATTTTACCCCAATTTACCCCTTTTCTACTCCCGTAGAGCCACACCAGCGCATTCCCGATTAATATGGAAGACGGTATTGGACTCACCAACCTAAAAAACACTACGTTTGATCATACTCTAGCTTTGTCTTGCCTTCTCAGATTTATACTCCAATTCATCATTCGCTACTCCCATAAAGGATCACCCATGTATCCCAATTGACTTTCGATAACGGTGAAAGACTCAGCACCTTTAAAACACCTGAGTGATCATTTTCCATTGTTTTTTTGCCTTCTGAAAATTTTACCCCAATTCATCCCCTTTCTACTCCCGTAGAGCCACACCCGTGCATCCCATTATAATATTGAAGGCGGTATTCTACTCAGAACCTTCCAAAACACTACGATTTATCATATTTTAGCTTTGTTTTGCCATGTCACAATTAATTATACTCCATTTCATCATTTGCTACTCCCATAGAGGATCACCCGTGCATCTCCATTGACGTTCGATAACGGTACAAAACACAGCACACTCCAAAACCTCCCGATTGTTCATTTAAAATTTGTTTTTCCCTTTTGACAATTTTACCCCAATTTACCAATTTCCTACTCTCGTAGAGCAACAACCGAGCATCCCCGTTTTATATTGTATGAGGTATTGGACTCAGCACCCTCCAAAACCCTACGTTTGATTACTCACAATTATAGCCCAATTTATCATTTGCTACTCCCATAGAGGGTCACCCGCGTATCCCCATTGACATTCGATAACGGTGAAAGACTCAGCACCATTAAAACCCACAAGAATGATCATTTTCAATTGTTTTTTTGCCTTCTGACAATTGTACCCCAATTCACCCCTTTTCTACTCCCGTAGAGCCACATCCGTGCATTCCCGATTAATATGGAAGACGGTATTGGACTCAGCTACCTCCAAAACTCTACGATTGATCATATTCCGGCTTTGTTTTGCCTTATCACATTTATACTCCAATTCATCATTTGCTACTGCCATAGAGGATCACCTGTGTATCCCCATTACGTTCGATAACGGTAAAAGACTCAGCACCATTAAAACCCTCCGACTGATCATTTTCTATTTTTTTTTTGCCTATTGTCATTTTGACTCCAAGTCACTCCTTTATAACTCCTATAGAGCCCCACCCGTTCATCCCCGTTTAATTTTGTTCACAGTAGTGGACTAAGTATCCTTAAAAACATCCCAATTGATTATTTCCTAGCTTTTTTTTTTGTTCCGATATTTTACCCTAATTGATCCCTTTGCTACTCCTGTAGAGGCACACACTTGTAACCCCGTCAGCTTTCGATAGTTGTACACGTTTATGAAAACTAACAACTAAGACTTATGTGAGTTGAGTAAATAATTGGCCAGCTGAAATGAAGAAGGGCCATACTAATGTTTGTGTTTTTACCGTGATTACACACACGTGTCTTAGAGTCTAAACATTTGACTAGTCAGATAGTCGCACCATAGTGGCAACACTATTGGTTCTCGTATAGTTAGTGTCGTGGGAATAATATACACACCGGCTGCCATATTGTTATTAGACTGAACGAAAATATACACTGGCTGCCATATTGATGCCTAAATGAAATGCTGCCGTATTGATAGTACTTCAGTCAATTTTTTAAGATTTTATAAAATTAAAGTACATGGTGTAGTATCATGTTTATTAGAAATAAATTATACACGACGAAAAACATTTATACTCCACTCTTTCAAGTGGCTGCCATATGGTTGCAAAATGAAATGCTGCCATATTGATAGCGGGATGTATATATATATATATATATATATATATATATATATATATATATATATATATATATATATATATATACTAATATCCAAATATGCAAATGCAGAAAATGGAGAGAAACATTTTGTATAAAAACATAGGTTGATGTTGCATTGAAAGTATAATTTTGATCAATAACGTTTTCAAAGAATTGTGACTAATACAAATTCATAGATGTGAATAAAATCCTAGAATCAAATGTGGAATCGCCGGTTCAAAATAACACGAATGTTATACAAATTTAAGATTGAAAATCGATTGTTCATCGTGTCAATATTTAAATATTGTCTTAATCAGGGGCGTGTATTTAACAAAATTACGATATAAAAACACCATTACAGTAAATGTTACATTTATACTTCGTTTCCCTCCTATTAACAATATAATCAACTTATAACTAACGTTGCAAATGTCATTGCATGAAAATGTGGAGAAGGACATTGTTTAGATGTCAATGCGTTGGTCAATTCTGAATATATCTATGATTTAATCGAAACCTATGCTAACTAATATGAACGTTTTAATGTAAAAATATTAGAAATTATCGCTCATAGGACTACAAACTTACATACTTTGGAAAGAGAAATATTTCTTAATTAGTAAATACGACTTGTTGGAGGAAATGGGAGTCACCAGATGTTCAACCCCTCGCACAGCAGAGTTGCCTAATACAGTAAACCTTCAACATTCGTACCTGGAACATGTTTTCTACTTCATGAAAATGTCAAGCCCAGTGCAATGTCGTCTCACCGTACTATTTCGCTAATTATGTTATACAAACGTTTATAATGTAAAAGTGCATTTATATAATTATTACTCTTAGAATGAACCTGTTCCAAGCAGAATAAGGAGCGTTTTCTCAACCCCCTTCTTGTGTCTAGAAACAATTTGATTACAATAGAAAATGTTTTTCTTCTGAGAATGATGACGATGCACACTAATCTATTGAGACTAGGAATATAACCTCTAAGGAAGGATATGATTCTAAAAACCTCTACAAAACCATAAACACGTGTAACACTGTCATTTCATTCAATGTCTTTTTAAAATAATGAGAATGTATTACTTTTCTACTAAAATTATTTACGTGCAATAAACAAAGAGCAAATAAGTTTGTTTCTATTTCCTGTAATAGTATTTGTACATTTATTTTATATAGAATGTAATTTTAAGGCCCTATTTTGCATTAAAATTTGAACCCTCCGGAACACATTAAGGCACCCCTATAGACTCTTCTGTTTTTATAAATAATTAAAGGAATTGTACTATTTTAAATTAATATTATTTTTAAAATAATATTTTCAAAATCTGTTAATTTTGATAAACTAACTTTTAGAAAAATTAAAAACGTTTAAAGGTTAGAAATATAGTATTTGAACACTCTAAGTTTTTGCCATGAGAAACGGCAAGCTACTGGGAGTAATTAATTTTAATTTTATAATTAATTATTAAGTAAGTAATTTATATCGAAAGAAATAATGGTTTATATGAGGCAACTTTAAACTATTATTCAGGATATGTCTTGTATAAAGAAAAACTGTTACTAATGTTTACAGAGTAATATATTCGCCCTTATATTATTGGAAACATCAATAAAGTCAAATTAATGCTTCTCTTAAAAGTGAATAAATATTCGACTCCAAGCCATTATCTATTCACTGAAGAGTGGTCCGGAAACTTGGGACAAAAAATCCATTATGTATTACTTGGAATGTCAATTAGGACCTCTTTCAATCCCTCTCTCTCTTTCTCTCTCTCTCTGTCTCTCTTATTATCTCTCTCTCTTTCTCTCTCTCTCTGTCTCTCTTATTATCTAGAACTGATATATGGAACAATTGGTTCAGTCATAATACTCTCTCAACATAAACAATGTTGACAATTTTTAGTTGGTCACAGATACATACCGCTGTAACTAAAGTTATAGCTGTATTATTGTACAGTTTGATAATGTAACATGTAAAGCCCCTTCCCATGATTTATGGCACACAATGTTGTGGAGACACAACAGCCACAGTGGTCTGGTAAAATCTGGAACTTTCAAAGAAGTGAAACGCATAGAAATTACGAGAAATCGTTTGAAACGGCATGTCGATATATAAGGAATTTGTTGAGCGTGTAGGACATCGGTTTTTGTAATGTAGTGCAGAGAGTAATGATTTTAGTGACAGTGCGAGCTAATTGTACATAGACTACCAGTGAACTCAGTCGTTATAATCACACGCTTGTGGAGACACAGCCACAGTGGTCTGGTAAAATCTGGAACTTTCAAAGAAGTGAAACGCATAGAAATTACGAGAAATCGTTTGAAACGTCATATCGATACATAAGGATTTTTTTGAGCGTGTAGGACATCGGTTTTTGTAATGTAGTGCAGAGAGTAATGATTTTAGTGACAGTGCGAGCTAAGTGTACATAGACTACCAGCGAACTCAGTCGTTATAATCACACGCTTGTGGAGACACAGCCACAGTGGTCTGGTAAAATCTGGAACTTTCAAAGAAGTGAAACGCATAGAAATTACGAGAAATCGTTTGAAACGTCATATCGATACATAAGGATTTTTTTGAGCGTGTAGGACATCGGTTTTTGTAATGTAGTGCAGAGAGTAATGATTTTAGTGACAGTGCGAGCTAAGTGTACATAGACTACCAGCGAACTCAGTCGTTATAATCACACGCTTGTGGAGACAAAACCACAGTGGTCTGGTAAAATCTGGAACTTTCAAAGAAGTGAAACGCATAGAAATTACGAGAAGTCTTTTGAAACGGCATGTCGATATTTAATGATTTTGTTGAGCGTATAGGACATCGGATTTTCTAATGTACTGCAGAGAGTAATGATTTTAGTGACAGTGCGAGCTAAGTGTACATAGACTACCAGCGAAATCAGTCGTTATTATCACACGCTTGTGGAGACACAGCCACAGTGGTCTGGTAAAATCTGGAATTTTCAAGGAAGTGAAACGCATAGAAATTACGAGAAATCGTTTGAAGCGGCATGTCGATATATAATGATTTTGTTGAGCGTATAGGACATCGGATTTTCTAATGTACTGCAGAGAGTAATGATTTTAGTGATAGTGCGAGCTAAGTGTACATAGACTACCAGCGAACTCAGTCGTTATTATCGGACCGTAGTTGTAACAGAATTTGGACGTTTTTTTAGAATTCATCATTACAATAAGTGTGTTAAAAAAAGTAAACAGAAAAGTGTACGAATTCATAAATAGTTATTTATTCATGATAGCTATTCGATTAAAATCTATTTAACTCCCTATAAGAAGGGATGCGGAACAATAATTATATATTTTAAAATAAATATTACTATGGTAAATAATTATATAAAAAACATTATAATTGAATAGAAGCAAATGAAAAATAACAGATCAGACAATAAATAAAAAATAGGTAGGTCAAAGGTTAAGAGTAGATTTTAATCCCCGAAATGTAAAGAAAAACATGGCTCAATGTTAGTACTGTAGGAAAAGCTAAAGGCAATGCTGGTTGGATAAATCTAACATAAAGAGGGCTAGATATATTATAGCTAACTAATTTTATTTCTGGCATTGATTTTGTATGAATTTGGTATATCTGGTGTAAAAACAATGGTAGTGTTTGGTGAGTATTACTATTTAAAAATTAATTATTTGCATTTAAAGCATTGGGAAACCTTGATTATGTTTCAATGTCCTGAATTAGGTTTTATTACATTAATACCCTTAATTTTAACTTGTAAATAGCTGTAATGTTTGGTAGGTATTGAAAGTTTGGTAGTGCATTGAAGCTTGTGCATCATGCGTTTATCAAACACTAAAAATAGCAGAGAATATAATGTACTAAATACTAAGCGATACAAAATGCAATAAATAATACTAAAAGGGGGATGGTAATAATAGTTAACTATACACAGGAAACATCACGGCAAGTATAAATCTGAATTAAACATACAAAGTAGCTGTAAAATGACTTCTCTTAGGCAGTAAAATTATAAGTTCAAATCTTTCATCGTCTTATTCCTGGGTATTTTAGTTTGGAGAATATCAGTGGATTTAATGATGTTTCTTTGAATCGCAAATAAATACTCCTTTCGAATGGGATAGCAAATGAAGAACCGTAGTAAGCTGTTACCTAAACGCCACTTTCCCTTGATTAGATTAACACTCGCGTCTATTTAAATTCAGCACATTAAACACTTATAAAACAAACAACGCTAGACGGTTTTACAAATAGGGGCCGTCCCAAAGGTCCCAGGAATGTTTCCATTACACACATCCTCGGTGTTTGTCTCTTGGAAAGATTTAAAGGCATTCAAGATGTCTCAAGGTGGGATTTACTTTTGCAACGTGTCACAATTCAGTGACACACACGCTTGGTTTAAACACTCGAAATTCCAAAGGAGGGTAGCGTTAAATCAGCAAATACTTTGCCAGGCGTAACTCCTGCTTCCGCCTTTTCTAATGAACAACTAAATACGCCAAAATTTAAAAAAATTATTCTCTATATTTCTTACAAAATATATTTTCAAATAGAATTTGTCCACGATTAAAATTACAGACCAAATGTTTAACGTCAAATAGTTTAAAATTGTTCTACATAAATGATGGTTAAAAAAATTAACGATAATAATGTAATACAATTTACAGTATATAAACACGCTTGTGTAGAATCTCTTAATACAATGTCAAAGCTATTAATACTATTAGATTCATTTGACAGTTTGTTCTTATTAGATGAAAAAAGAAACTGAAAAATTATGGTTTTATGAAAATATATTTAATTATTTTTTAAAATTTGTTGGACAAATACTCCAGTATATAAAATAATTCCAAATTTTTAAAGAGTAAATATTCAAGAAATGTCTTTTTACACTAGGATAAAAGAAATTAAATAATTTGGGATATTTTTCAATTCGTACTATTAGTTCACCCTCTCCTTAAATGTATTTTGTAGAAATTTTCAATCGTTAATAAAATTCTTTTTATTCATCCGTTCAAGTTAAAATGATTTTCTTAACTTGTAGGGAATGACACTAGATGTTAATACAGTTTTTCAAAAATTAATTAATTAAATAAATGTAATAAATTAATTTTCGTTTTATATGGGAGAAAAAGGGCAAGGTATGGAATATAGTTATTTCGTCCCATTTGGCTTAAAATTTCTGATAAGATATGATTTCATAAAACAGCTGATTTTATGTTATAGGTTATTTAGTAAAACAGCTGTTTTAACGCATAGATTATGTTACTTTATTTACGTTATTTGTAATAATTTAATAAAAAAGGAACTAAAATACAATTTCTACGTGTTAGGAGTAGGAATTCACTTTAAAAATTGACTTGTTTGTTTATTTTACTTGCTTTTTATTTTTAATGGTAATACTATTAGATGAGATTCTATCATAAAGTCGTTACTGCGATTTTAAGCACTGCAAAATGAATGGATGTACTCCGGATATTACCTATTCACCATCATATATATATATAATTTTTTTTTTCTTGTAAGCATACTTCACAAAAATGTGTACCTCATATACTTCTTTAACCCTAATAAACCAAAATTAAGTTCAAAGAATAATAGTTTGTATGAAAACAAACATATAAAACTTGTTAGAATATTAACCCGCACGTCTAGTCACGGTTTTTCGCACCAATAGTTTAGAGTTACATATCACTAACACTCTCGCGAGTCACGGTAGAATGTATTAAACTACCTTTAAGTTATTAGGGTGTATCCTACAATTTGAATGGTTATCTAATAGTTGAGACATTAGAGATGGATAAAATTTATTAACCCTATTTCTATTGAAAGTTGAACATACTATTCAAAGTTTTAATGGCTATAGATTTAGTAAATATTTATCAAAAATATATTCTTCTAAAAACTGATTTATTGACGAATTTAAATTAAAAACTCTTTTGCAATATATTTAAAATTATTGGAATCTTTAATTTTTAATTATTTGTTTAACTTATGTTTGAATTCATAATTAAGCTTCAGTCCAGGGATGTAACACTTTTCTCTTCTACTTCTGCCTCTTTTCACTTAGTAAACAATATGGCTACTTAGCAGTAGTTTGTTTAGCTATAACAGTTCATGTAAATACTTTTCCAACACAAATATATAATTAATTTTGAATGAAATTAATATAATTTGATTAAATCTTTACTTCTACATTTCAACATTAAATTCTTAAGCACAGTAGAAACTAATGGTGAAATATCCGAAAAAGTTAAAAACAGGAAATCTACTATCCATTTCAATTACATCCCTTGCGAAGAAAACAACTTTAATTCAGTTAAGGTGCGTTATGAATGTTTGGAAGTTTGAGGCTAATGGGGGGGGGGGGAGGTCAGAGGTTCTGAAGAAAGACCCTTGTATTTTTTCTGTGGCAATAAAATCTAATCAGGCGCAAACTAAGGCTGCGAGGAGTCTACTGCGTTGTGAGAGCTACCTATCTTTGTCACCACTTTACTCCGTCCTTTGTCTTAGCCTTGTGTTTTTCTTAAACCTAAATGAAAGGATAATTATTACAGGAGGCAAAACAAGTTTTTTCTGTAAAAAAACTAAATTTTTTATTTTATGTCATGAAAATTAAAGATGACTTAAATAAAATCATTGGAGTTGTAAGATTTTATTTGAAGGTTTATAAATTAACAGGGCTTATTTGTCTCCCTCTCTCTCTCTCTCCCTCTTTCTCTCTTCTCTCTCTCTTCATTGCATGTGTGTATGAGTGTGTGTGTGTGTGTGTGTGTGTGTGTGTGTGTGTGTGTGTGTGTGTGTGTGTGTGTATGTGCGTGGTGTATAGCATGACCGGGCTTGAATGTGACAGATATATTCGCTATAAAGCACAACAATTTAATATAGCACTCTCACAAATTTAGCAAACTACTTCAGGTTATATCGTAACGATTGTGTGCATAGTCAACTATACACATTTGTTATTTGGAAGAAATGGTTTTGCAAGTAGCAATAAATTTTGCGCGTCTCAATTAGACACGTTGTTTATACACGGTGCATAAATAGACCAATACGTCGCTCTCGCATGTTAATATTTGCCGGCAAGCAGCGACAGTGTTTACACACGTAAGGAATTTCCCAATGGTAGCAGCTGTCATCTGAGTGCGAGCTGGTATTCAAGTAACATTTGTCAACATAACAGCTTCACTTAAAATAATCTGGCTTTCTACTACTCTAGTAAAAAAAAGTAAATATGTAATTAGATTTGTATATAATATTTACAAATGTTTCATACTTTTAAAAAGCATGAGGCTTATGCACTGTATCGCCACGTTTGATATAACAAAAGACAGGATTTGTTAAAATAATTTTAGACATAAGAGATATGGTGTTATACCATTTTGAGTATAAGAATAATCGAGAGAACATTCCTGGTGGGTTACAGAGACGACTATGCTGGGGTCATCAAAGAGAGAAACTAAGAGTTCGCCCAATAGTGACTGGCGGACATATAGATGGAGCTTGGGTGTGAAAAAGACCGAGATCGTTCTTATTTCCAAAATACATCCTCCTTCTAGCCCAGATGTGCTAGTATGAGGAAAATATAGTAGGGACGGTCGATATTTCTGTTCCGATGACTTTATCAGTTCCAGTGGCAATGGAACGATCGGAGGCAAAAGTTCGTCGTCATTGGCTTTAAAGTTACTAATATTTTACCGCGGCTGGTATTGGTTTATTTGTCCCAGTCACTGGGTCTACTCTAATCGCTCGGCTCACGGAGCAGATCATCGTGCAGTATCGTTTACTGAAGGGGGAAGTAGTTTTTCTGTTGTGATTCAGTATATTTTCAGCCTAAGACTAGCAACTTTGATTTTGACAGAAAGATATAGTCAAAGCCTAACTCAACATCCCAATCTTCCTCCCAACTAGTAAAGGGTGAAGATTTGTGTAAACCCTTCAAAATTAGTCTATGATCCTTATTTGTATAAATTAGGTGTAAAATTAATATACATGAGTTTAAAGTATTTTTTTTAATGTGTTTTATGTCATTTATATGTTACATATATATTATGTTTTCAATATTTATTTACTCTGGATCTCGTTTGAAAGCACAGTCTAGTAGTGATTTACTGAACTACTAAAACAAAAGGATATTTTAAAGCTGTTGCTTAGAAACGGACTTTTTACAACAGATATATTTGAGTTTTTGTTAACAACCATTGTCCCGCTGCAATGGCGGGACATGTACGGAAGAGGAGCGATATAACGAACCTAAGCGTGGCGCCTGAGTAAGGATGACTGCGTTAGGCGAAACACGTTCCACATTTTTCCGCGCTTTAAGACTCAAACTTTCTGACCGATTATTTACTTTTTATTTAAAACAAAACTAGATGTATTGTAGTTTTAAACGCTGGTAATCATTAAATATGAGCGAATGGGTTTCGATCCTAGAGGGCCCAAATACTTTTATTTACAATAAATTTTTATACAGGTGTATAATGTTATTAACGTTATATTTAATGTCTGTTTCGATATTGTTCTTAATTATCTCGGTCTATGCATACTTTTAGTGCGTATTTCCTCAATGCAAATACATTTACCGCACGAACAATCTGCAAATATTCAAAACTTTCTAAATGTCACCTAATCAAGGCCTTAAGTAAGGCATGAAATTACCAATGGTGAGTAAACATGCCATTATTGCAGTGCAGAAGATTAACTTCTTACTCAGGTGTATGAAGCATAATACTCCTGACGTTATCTATCGCTCCCTCTACAGAACCTAACATTGCCTGAATATATTTTCAGACGGTTAGAAACTGGACAATGGGTTAGGATGTGCATTGTATGTTAGGACGTACCTATACCTACGGATCGCCCTTACCCTTTAGTGTATTCATGGCATTGATTTTTGCCACTTTAAAGCGTTAACATCTCTTCAATCAGCCACATCCAATAATCTTGTGTGCTATGCTATAAGCCATTCTCTAGGGACACTTTAGTTGCAAATATCTTAGGTTCAATACAAAGGCTCCGATTACAGGGTGTTGGTTTTACATTTTGCTGGGTGCCAGGTTATTGGGAGTAACTGTTTCATTCTCTGTACAATCCAGATTTGTCTCCCTACAATTTTCATATCTTTATTCCACTCAAAAATGTATTACATTAGTCAAATAGGAGGTCAAAGAACCCCAGTGACTAATACCTCAGTGATCCCAGTGATCAACCCTAGCGATCAACGTACTGATGGGTCGCAGCTCTGCTCGCCGATTCAGTATGTGCATACTGCTCTTGCATCGTTTATTTGCTTTCCCGACGCTTTGCTCTACCCTATTCATCGCAGCTCTGCTCGCCGCTTCAGTATGTGCATGCTGCTCTAGCATCATTTATTTGCGTTCCCGAAGCTTTGCTCTACCCTATTCATCGCAGCTCTGCTCACTGCTTCAGTATGTGCATGCTGCTCTTGCATCGTTTATTTGCGTTCCGAACGCTTTGCTCTACCCTATTCATCGCAGTTCTGCTTGCCGCTTCAGTATGTGCATACTGCTCTTGCATCGTTTATTTGCGTTCCCGACACTTTGCTCTACCCTATTCATCGCAGCTCTGCTCACTGCTTCAGTATGTGCATGCTGCTCTTGCATCGTTTATTTGCGTTCCCGACGCTTTGTCTACCCTAATCATCGCAGCTCTGCTCGCCGCTTCAGTATGTGCATGCTGCTCTTCCATCGTTTATTTGCGTTCCCGACGCTTTGCTCTACCCTATTCATCGCAGCTCTGCTTACTGCTTCAGTATGCGCATGCTGCTCTTGCATCGTTTATTTGCGTTCCCGACGCTTTGCTCTACCCTATTCATCGCAGCTCTGCTCACTGCTTCAGTATGTGCATGCTGCTCTTGCATAGTTTATTTGCGTTCCCGACGCTTTGCTCTACCTTATTCATCGCAGCTCTGCTCGCTGCTTCAGTATGTGCATGCTGCTCTTGCATAGTTTTTTGCATTCCCGACGCTTTGCTCTACCCTATTCATCGCAGCTCTGCTCGCCGCTTCAGTATGTGCATGCTGCTCTTGCATAGTTTATTTGCGTTCCCGACGCTTTGCTCTACCTTATTAATCGAAGCTCTGCTCGCCGCTTCAGTATGCGCATGCTGCTCTTGCATCGTTTATTTGCATTCCCGACGCTTTGCTCTACCCTATTCATCGCAGCTCTGCTCACTGCTTCAGTATGTGCATGCTGCTCTTGCATCGTTTATTTGCGTTCCCGACGCTTTGCTCTACCCTATTCATCGCAGCTCTGATCACTGCTTCAGTATGTGCATGCTGCTCTTGCATCGTTTATTTGCGTTCCCGACGCTTTGCTCTATCCTATTCATCGCAGCTCTGCTCAGTGCTTCAGTATGTGCATGCTGCTCTTGCATCGTTTATTTGCGTTCCCGACGCTTTGCTCTACCCTATTCATCGCAGCCCTGCTCACTGCTTCAGTATGAGCATGCTGCTCTTGCATCGTTTATTTGCGATCCCGACGCTTTGCTCTACCTTATTCATCGCAGCTCTGCTTGCTGCTTCAGTATGTGCATGCTTCTCTTGCATCGTTTATTTGCGTTCCCGACGCTTTGCTCTACCTTATTAATCGCAGCTCTGCTCGCCGCTTCAGTATGCGCATGCTGCTCTTGCATCGTTTATTTGCATTCCCGACGCTTTGCTCTACCCTATTCATCGCAGCTCTGCTCATTGCTTCAGTATGTGCATGCTGCTCTTGCATCGTTTATTTGCGTTCCCGACGCTTTGCTCTACCCTATTCATCGCAGCTCTGATCACTGCTTCAGTATGTGCATGCTGCTCTTGCATCGTTTATTTGCGTTCCCGACGCTTTGCTCTATCCTATTCATCGCAGCTCTGCTCAGTGCTTCAGTATGTGCATGCTGCTTTTGCATCGTTTATTTGCGTTCCCGACGCTTTGCTCTACCCTATTCATCGCAGCTCTACTCACTGCTTCAGTATGTGCATGCTGCTCTTGCATCGTTTATTTGCATTCCCGACGCTTTGCTCTACTCTATTCATCGCAGCTCTGCTCACTGCTTCAGTATGTGCATGCTGCTCTTGCATCGTTTATTTGCGTTCCTGACGCTTTGCTCTACTTTATTCATCGCAGTTCTGCACGCTACTTCAGTATGTGCATGCTGCTCTTGCATCGTTTATTTGCGTTCCCGACGCTTTGCTCTACCCTATTCATCGCAGCCCTGCTCACTGCTTCAGTATGAGCATGCTGCTCTTGCATCGTTTATTTGCGATCCCGACGCTTTGCTCTACCTTATTCATCGCAGCTCTGCTTGCTGCTTCAGTATGTGCATGCTTCTCTTGCATCGTTTATTTGCGTTCCCGACGCTTTGCTCTACCTTATTAATCGCAGCTCTGCTCGCCGCTTCAGTATGCGCATGCTGCTCTTGCATCGTTTATTTGCATTCCCGACGCTTTGCTCTACCCTATTCATCGCAGCTCTGCTCACTGCTTCAGTATGTGCATGCTGCTCTTGCATCGTTTATTTGCGTTCCCGACGCTTTGCTCTACCCTATTCATCGCAGCTCTGATCACTGCTTCAGTATGTGCATGCTGCTCTTGCATCGTTTATTTGCGTTCCCGACGCTTTGCTCTATCCTATTCATCGCAGCTCTGCTCAGTGCTTCAGTATGTGCATGCTGCTCTTGCATCGTTTATTTGCGTTCCCGACGCTTTGCTCTACCCTATTCATCGCAGCTCTACTCACTGCTTCAGTATGTGCATGCTGCTCTTGCATCGTTTATTTGCATTCCCGACGCTTTGCTCTACTCTATTCATCGCAGCTCTGCTCACTGCTTCAGTATGTGCATGCTGCTCTTGCATCGTTTATTTGCGTTCCTGACGCTTTGCTCTACTTTATTCATCGCAGTTCTGCACGCTACTTCAGTATGTGCATGCTGCTCTTGCATCGTTTATTTGCGTTCCCGACGCTTTGCTCTACCCTATTCATCGCAGCTCTGCTCGCTGCTTCAGTATGTGCATTCTGCTCTTTCATCGTTTTTTTACGTTTCGAAGTTTGCTCTACCCTATTATTCATCGCAGATCTGCTCACTGATTCTATATGTTTTAGACTAAGACTAGCAACTTTGATTTTGCACAGAAAGATATTGTCAACGCTTGACATCCCCTACCTTCCTACTTTCCCCCCTCCTCAAAACTAGTAAAGGGTTAGCCGTTATGTGAACCCTTTGAAAGAGCTCCTCTTTCATCGTTTATTTAGGTTTCGACGCTTTGCTCTACACTATTCATCGAAGCTCTGCTAGCTTCTTCTATATGTTTTTAGTCTAAGAGTAGGAACTTTGATTTGCGCAGAAAGATATTGCCAACGCTTGAATTCAACATTCCCTACCTTTCTACTTTCCCCCTCGTCACAACTAGTAAAGTGTTAGCCCTGGTGTGAACCCTTGAAGTCGGTTTCAACATTGTTCTTAATTATCTCTGTCTATGCATACTTTAAACGCGTATTTTCTCAATGCTAATACATTTATCGCCCGAACAAAGTGCAATCATTCAAATCTTCCTAAATGTCACCTAATCAAAACCTTAAGTAAGGCATGAAATACCAATGGGAGTAAAAATGCCATCATTCCAGTGCAGAAGGTCAACTTCTTACATAATACTCCTGCCGTTATGTATCGCTAGCTCTACAGAACCTGATAACATAGCCTGAATATATTCACTGACGGTTAGAAACTGGACAATGAGTTAGGACGCGAATTTTACGTATTAGGTCGTAACTACACCTACGGCTCGCCTCCAGCCTGTAGTGTCTTCACAGCACTGCTTTTTGCCACTTTAAAGCGTTAACATGTCACATCCAATAATCTTGTGTGTTCCGATTCTAATATAATCCACCAGGCTTTTTAGGAGCTATGCTCTAAGAACACTTTAGTTGGAAACATCTTAGGTTCAATACATAGGCTTCGATTACGGGGTGTTGGGGTTACATTTTGCTGGGAACCTGCTGGGTCGCTGTGGAATAACCGGAAACACAATAGCAGATGAAGGAGCTAAACTAGCTACAAGTATGGTCCCATCGACACAATGTATTATGGCACATGCGGTTGTATACAATTCTAAGAATGCTCTATTTCTTGCATGGAATGAAGAATGGCAAAGTGTTAATGGAAACAAGCTTAGGTTTCTTGAATCAGCTGGGCGGTGTCAAGGCACGGAATGTCGAGCATACGATCTAGCTTCGTATTTAAAGTTAGGAATGTTTTTGGTGGTTTTTGTAACGATCATGACTTAATAGTAGGTATTGTTTATTGTAAGTTTGTTTTCCAAATAATTACAAAATATGACATTTCAGGGTCCTAAAAGACAGAGCAGACGACTCTTCCTAGTGATGCTTGGTTTCTGAGATACATGTTTGATAAATCAGCTGATATGCTTCAGTTACATGTTTTATCTACTGGAATCCTGTTCAAAAGGGTGAATCCAATGGGCTCTTTGAGAGCCCACCTTGCAGATGTTGCTGTAATCTATAGATAATGTTACCCACGGCACCAACACTTACTGCAACTGGTTGTGCTGAAAGATCCACTCTTATTCACCTGATAAAAACATAATGTTTATTAATTATTTAATAAAAAAGGAACTGAAATACAATTTGTATGTGTTAACCGAAGTAGGAATTGACTTTAAAAAATGTTTGTTTATATTACTTGCTTTTTATTTTTAATGGTAATACTATTAGATGAGATTCTATCAAAAAGTCGGAACTGCGATTTTAAGCACTGCAAAATGAATGGATGTACTCCGGATATTATCTATTCACCATCATATATATATATATAATTTTTTTTCTTGTAAGCATAATTCACAAAAATGTGTACCTTATATACTTCTTTAACCCAAATAAACCAAAATTAAGTTCAAAGAATAATAGTTTGTATGAAAACAAACATATAAAACTTGTTAGAATATTAACCCGCACGTCTAGTCACGGTTTTTCGCACCAATAGTCTAGAGTTACATATCACTAACACTCTCGCGAGTCACGGTCGAATGTATTAAACTACCTTTAAGTTATTAGGGTGTATCCTACAATTTGAATGGTTATCTAATAGTTGAGACATTAGAGATGGATACAATTTATTAACCCTATTTCTATTGAAAGTTGAACATACTATTCAAAGTTTTAATGACAATAGATTTAGTAATTATTTATCAAAAATATATTCTTCTAAAAAACTGATTTATTGACGAATTTAAATTAAAAACTCTTTTGCAATATATTTAAAATAATTTGAATCTTTAAGTTTTAATTATTTGTTTACCTTATGTTTTAATTCATAATTAAGCTTCAGTCCAGGGATGTAACACTTTTCTCTTCTACTTCTGCCTCTTTTCACTTAGTAAACAATATGGCTACTTAGTAGTAGTTTATTTAGCTATAACAGTTCATGTAAATACATTTCCAACACAAAAATATAATTAATTTTGAATGAAACTAATATAATTTGATTAAATTTTTACTTCTACATTTCAACATTAAATTCTTAAGCATACTAGAAACTAATGGTGAAATATCCGAAAAAGTTAAAAACAGGAAATCTACTATCCATTTCAATTACATCCCTTGCGAAGAAAACAACTTTAATTCAGTTGAGGTGCGTTATGAATGTTTGGAAGTTTGAGGCTAATGGGGGGGGGAGGTCAGAGGTTCTGAAGAGAGACCCTTGTATTTTTTCTGTGGCAATAAAATCTAATCAGGCGCAAACTAAGGCTGCGAGGAGTCTACTGCGTTGTGAGAGCTACCTATCTTTGTCACCACTTTACTCCGTCCTTTGTCTTAGCCTTGTGTTTTTCCTAAACCTAAATGAAAGGATAATTATTACAGGAGGCAAAACAGGTTTTTTTTGTAAAAAAACTAAATTTTTTACTTTATGTCATGAAAATTAAAGATGACTTAAATAAAATCATTGGAGTTGTAAGATTTTATTTGAAGGTTTATAAATTAACAGGGCTTATTTGTCTCCCTCTCTCTCTCTCTCTCTCTCTTTTTATTCTGCATGTGTATTATGTGTGTGTGTGTGTGTGTGTGTTGTAACGGAAAAAATTGGTTCCGTAACAATTGAATAGAAATTGAAAAATCTTAAATTTTATTGAATAAGTTTATCTAGTTTTGCTAAGCCATGAAACTCAATTGCTAGGTGAATAAGATTAAAACCGATTGTAATGTACACAAATGATGACTTTGCGAGTGCTTTGTGTGCTAAAACCAGAATCAAGTTCCAACAGAATATTAAATAAGCACGCTTAAAATCAAAACTGTGCATGAAAATGAAGTAGTGGGGGTAAGCAGCTAGTGAATTGGTTGCAGGTTTAGAAAAAAGGGGACTCTCGTTTGAGCATTCGACCGAGAAGGTCACTGTTTAAATTAAATTGCAGAGAAAGTCATAATGGACTTTTAAATTTCATTGATCTGGCCGCGGAGTGCGCGATTTGGCCGTAAAATGTCTAACAATAACGACTAGCGCAAGCTAGTCATTCGATCATGATAAAATCCCGGTTAGATTTCATTTCTTGAAGAAGATGACGTCGCCTTGTGCCGCTGCCTGGAAGGAAAATCCTTCAGACGAGAACAACTGCCAGTCTGAAAGGAAGGATCTGGCCACCCAGGACATACAAGGGGGATCCAGGAAAGTGCGAGTCGGGCAAGTCATAATTTCTGTACAATTTTAAATATTATAAACCAGATTATTTGGAAAAATTTCTAAAGTCAAAAACGACAAATTAAAGGGTTTAAATAACTAAGTCATGGCTTTATTTCTTGAAAAATAAATTAAAATATGAAGCTTATTAAATATATATAAAAGATTTATGTGAAATTTTAAATGATTGATAAATGTTAAAGTAATAACGGTTATAATTTGGAAAGATAAACTTATAAAAGCACAATCATTAAGATGTTTAGAAATTGATATGTTTTATTAATTAACGTAAAATCATGTATAACTTGTTTGATAATTTATAAAGGATTGTTGTGAATCCAAACTCAGTTTATCAGAAATTTAAGGTAAATTGTATATGTCCAAAAAATTGGTAAACAATTCTTAAGTGTTAACAAGTAGTGTTAATAACAATTTTATTCTCTAGTAATTTCATATATAAATAAATAAATGTCAAGTAACTGCTGGTGCAAAGTCAGCCCATAAATTAAATGAGTGCAGCAATTTGATATAGGATCTGTCAACCTCCCTGCAATCAATGAAAATATGTATTTGGGTAGTAAGAGACAATTTAATTTATGTTCTAATATGTATAAACGTCATGAAATTATGTTGTTAAAAGAATATGATCCTTTTATTTAACAATTATTATTTTTCACGCGATTAAATTCAAAAGTAAAGCTAGATGTCAAGATATTATTTTGATTTAAAGAATATGTTCATTTGTTTAAATTTCGTTATTTCAATGTTTATTAAATTCAAATATAAAACCAAATATCAAGATATTATTGTAGTTAAAGAATATGATCATTTGATTAAATTTAGTTATTGTAATATTATTAAATTCATATTTCAAGCAAAGGTTAGTGAAAAATTTTATTAAATAATCCTGTGTGCTAAGTAATAAATGTAATATTTCCCAGCTAGAAAATTTATCTAATAAAACCATTGAAAGCTTTAAATGCCATACCAGCAAGCCTAATAGGGTCATTAATTTTAATAAATTACATATAATAAATGATCAAAGTGCACCTTATAATAATCGAAGAACCCACCCAAAGAATTAAATTTAACAACCAAATCAGTTTGAGCTAGGCCAACACTAGCTGGTTTTATTTCCAAGTCCAGGGGTTGATACCCACTGGCAGATCTTATCATATATAACACAGGGCCTCAGTAAAGAGGATATGGTAGGATGTTATCTGACACGGACTTCACGAGAGCAGGAACATGGAGCAAACAGGTCTTCAAAGCATGGTAAGGTATTAATTTGTGTGATAAATTTCTGTGTTTTTCAGCTACCCAATGTTACACCGTTTGACACATCACTGACCTTACCATGACCTTTTCAATCTTAGTAGACAGAATCCACAGGGTGGGTTTTTTAATTACGATTTAAATTCATGTTCTTGTAATTGCGAGTTGGGCAAAAGTCGACAGGTTTGTGGCAGGTCGAGTTTTCTAGGGTCGGGAGTGAGTGAGCAGGGTGAAGGTCCGTTGCAGATATGGCGCCCGAACAGGGACATGAATAAGGAAGGCACGATTAGGCAAAATCATTAATAAATTTTAAATTAATTTAACCCAGCTAAAGAATTTTAGTGGGTAATTAATTATAATAAAAATAAAATAACAAAAAAATAGGCAGGGAGTAAAGCCATTAAATAAAAAATAATTAAATAAAAGTTAAATTAAAAAGAAATAACTAAAATCAAGAAATCTAACTAGGTACGAGAGTACAACACCTTAGGCATTATCTACAACCCGCACCGAACGGCCAAACCAAATATAAAATAAATTTATAAAATAAGAAATCACATATAAAAATAAATATCTAGTCGCATCTATAAATTTAGTTAAACAAACTTTAAATTTAAACAAAATGGCAAAAGCCGAACCGAAATCCGACATGGATAAGCTTTTAGCCTATATGAAAGCTGAAAATGCGGCTAGGGACAAGCGCGAGGAAGAGAGGCGCGTAAAAGATAAGGAAGAAAGGGAACTAGAAAACGCTGCTAGGGAAAAGCGCGAAGAAGAAAGACGGCTAAAAAAAAGGGAATTAGATAAAGCGGTAAGAGAGGCTGAAAGGGAGGAGGACAAGAAACAACGTCAACAAGAGTTCGAGTTAGGCGAAAAAAGGTCGGAGTTAGAGAAATTAGAACGCCAAAAGATCCTAGAAGCGTTTCACGATGAAATGAGCAAATATAGGGCGGATTCGGAAAGTCGAACGAGCAACCTAGAAGGGAAAATGACCGAACAGGCCACCGTGATCGAAAAAATAAAAAACGAGGTAGAGATTCAAACAACGCAGTTAAGCGAGAAAGTAAATAAAGTAAGGGAGGACGTAAAGTCTGTAAATCAACAGGTGAAAAAATTAGAAAATAGGCTTACTAGTTCAGGGGCGGCAGGGCCAATAACACAAATATGTTTGCCTACAGTGTCAAACAAATTGAACGAGGCATCCTATAGGAAAATAGAGTTTAGGGGTACATCGCGGGAAGACCCGATCGAGTTTCTCTGTGAAATGGAGTCGTTATTTTCTGAAATCGATAATACGATGGAGGAAATTACAAAGCTCAAGATCATAGAACGATATATACAGGGTTCAGCCGACAGTTGGTGGAGAGCTATAGAGAAGGGGTCTGAGACATACCAGGATTTCCGCAAGGAATTCACTCAGCACTTCTGGAGCTTCCACCAACAGGAAAGGATTCGGAGGAAATTAAGTCAGGGCAAATATAGTAATAACGGACCTTCCAACATGGCGGAATATTTCGTCATGATGGTAAACAAGGCGAAGAACTTAGATCCAGTAATTCCCGAAAAGCAATTAATCTTCATGATCATGAAGCATTTCGGGACCAACGTTCAATTAGCTAGTGTGGGCAACCCCACGCAGAACATTAAACAAGCTATTGCGTTTCTAATCCAACTCGACAACGTGACGGAGAACGACCGCGCTAACGGAAATGCAAACCGGGCACCACCGCGCTTCGTCACTTCTAACCACCAAAGACCCGACCATAACCCAAGATCCTATGGTGAACACCAAAAAACAACCCCACCGAAGTATCCTAAGAAACCCAATCCGCCACGTTCTATCCCCGGACCTAGTTACACACAGCAAAAAAACTAGAAACGAGGATCTCTAGCAACAAGGAGCATTGTCCGTTAGCGCGTCTAGGGATCCGAGGAAAGAGATCGCCGGAACGCAATAGCCCGAAAAGCAAAAATCGTCAAGTTTACCATCGTGACGAGATAGTGAGCCTGGACGGTTTAGCCTTATTTATGCGGGACGAATTGTTAGAGGATCCCGATAGTTGCATAAATAAAATTGAGCAAGTAGAGCAATGCCCATTGATTAGCTGCAAGATAAATGGTATGGAGATATTCGCAGAAGTGGACACTGGTGCACAAATGTCCGTGATTAATGCGAACAAATACCTGGCCTTGAAACAGCAAGGAAACATGTTTTACGAACTACCAGTAGCTAACATGGGGGTTCTAACAGCAATCGGCTCGACATGCAAACGGGTTAAGTTACAAACTTTCTTACCTCTAACTCTTCAGGGTCACACAAAGGAATTTGTATTCCTAATAGTGGAAAACTTACGAGTTGGCCTCATATTGGGGATGAATACTTTGTGTGAGCTTAAGACCCGCATAAATCTGGAGAAATCGTTTATCTCCTATGAGCTGGACGGGGAAATGCTCTGGCAGGATTTCGAAAAAACGGGAAAAGACGGAAAAATATGTTTACCCGATAAAAATAATAAACAAAGGCTAGAAGCCAACAGGGAAATAGAAAATATAAATCAAATAAACAATGTAAATGAAAGGAATGTAGGCGCAAGAATGAAAAGTGATAAAATGAATGTAAAACAAAGTATACAAGACAACCCAATTAACCAAGACAAAATACCATCTTACCAGCCGGAAGTGGGGGGGTTGATTGCCAACGGCGAGAATATGGGGCCGTTAGCCGTTGTATATCGAGAACAAAGGGATCTCGATATACAACGTACTCTGTCACAGACAGGAGAAAAAAACCAAAATTTAAAATTTAAACAAAACAAAAATGTAAAAAATCCGAAACTAGAACCAAAAATAAAAATTAATGCAAATATATCAGTAGGCGGTAATCCCCGAAATAGCAGGGAGCGAGAGAAGTTAGAAAATCAAAGAATAAATGTAGGATGTAATAAAACGAGCAACCCAAATCCATTAAAAAATGGTGAAACTAAAATAAATCAGGGTATAAACCCAACAAATATAAATAAAGGGAAATTAAGGAAAGAGATTAAAGGAGGAATCGGGATCAAAGAATCCACAAATAAAGGCCATGAGCCACAAATAAAAAAATTAAGTAACTTGCAGGATAGACCTGAAGTCACAACAAAGAAAAAAGCTAATTATAATAAATTAGCCAACTGCTCATTTTATACACAGTCTAATAACATAAATTCGTCAACTAACGAATCGCTAAAATCAAAGCCCACTGATCGCGGCAAAATTGGAAAAACCTTAAATAAAGAAAAGGAAATAAATTACAAGGGACGGGCCGAATGGAAGAGGTTCCGTAAAAAAAAAAAACGGGACAAATTAATACCGATAAGCAATGTGTAAAAATAAGTAAAATTGAACTACAACATGTCCAAGATAAAAATAGTATATTAAGTGAAAATCAACAGGCAAAATTAAATGATTTATTAAATGAATTTAAAGATATATTTAGTGACAAGCCAGGCAGGGCGACTAAATACAAACATGCGTTAAAAATTCAAGAGGATAGCACGTTCATAAATAAGAACTATCCCATCCCTATGAATTTTCGAAAACATAATTACAAATAAATCTAGGGGAATTTACGATGTAAGGGACATCAAAAAATTTCATCAATAATTATAAATATGTAAAAAGATTAATTAGGCTACGAAGTATTTAAATGTACAATTATGAAAGGTTTTTAAAAATTTAAAGGGACAAAAATAAACGTAATGTAATAATCTGGATGGATTAGGTAACTTCTAATAACTTTAGAAATGGAATTTGAATAGGCTGCGATAAGTTAAGTAGTTGCGTATCGAACAACAAATAAGATAAGCAATCAGCTGCTTGGACGGACATGGGGCGACGGCCTAGAGTAAATCAAGCTAAATAAAACTTGTAGGATATTGCGTAGCATTGCACAGATAAAGTCGAAAACAGCAAAATGAAATGCGGTAGCTGACCTGCTCAAAAGAGAGGGGATGCCCAAAGTCCAACTAGCGGACGTTGCCAAGCGCGTTCAAGGCTACTGGCTGTCAGAATCAGCTGTAGTTGTCAACAGCGCGAAAGTCGCGTAATTCAAACATATAAATTGTCCAGATAACAGATTAAGTATAAACTGTAGGTGAAATTGAAATAAATCCATGTTAGTTCTATGTAACTTATACAAATAAAGTATGTAAATGTTAAAATATGAGTACAAGGTATAAAAAGAATTTATGGATCAAGAAATAAAGCATTGTTTATGGATATTAAGTTCAAATAAATTGTATGATATGGAAATAATGGCTTGCATCGTGAGTGCAAGGAGACAAAGTTTCAATGTGGTGAAAGTGTAAGATACTAATAATATATGTGTTATGTGAGTTTCAGGGAGAAGGACGCCTGAGGACATGAAGCCAATATATAATAGTGTTAAATAGTAGTAAGTAGTATTAAGCTCAATTTGGGAAAATGATCCCAAATTTCATTTAATAGCAGGGAGGTTGTAACGGAAAAAATTGGTTCCGTAACAATTGAATAGAAATTGAAAAATCTTAAATTTTATTGAATAAGTTTATCTAGTTTTGCTAAGCCATGAAACTCAATTGCTAGGTGAATAAGATTAAAACCGATTGTAATGTACACAAATGATGACTTTGCGAGTGCTTTGTGTGCTAAAACCAGAATCAAGTTCCAACAGAATATTAAATAAGCACGCTTAAAATCAAAACTGTGCATGAAAATGAAGTAGTGTGGGTAAGCAGCTAGTGAATTGGTTGCAGGTTTAGAAAAAAGGGGACTCTCGTTTGAGCATTCGACCGAGAAGGTCACTGTTTAAATTAAATTGCAGAGAAAGTCATAATGGACTTTTAAATTTCATTGATCTGGCCGCGGAGTGCGCGATTTGGCCGTAAAATGTCTAACAATAACGACTAGCGCAAGCTAGTCATTCGATCATGATAAAATCCCGGTTAGATTTCATTTCTTGAAGAAGATGACGTCGCCTTGTGCCGCTGCCTGGAAGGAAAATCCTTCAGACGAGAACAACTGCCAGTCTGAAAGGAAGGATCTGGCCACCCAGGACATACAAGGGGGATCCAGGAAAGTGCGAGTCGGGCAAGTCATAATTTCTGTACAATTTTAAATATTATAAACCAGATTATTTGGAAAAATTTCTAAAGTCAAAAACGACAAATTAAAGGGTTTAAATAACTAAGTCATGGCTTTATTTCTTGAAAAATAAATTAAAATATGAAGCTTATTAAATATATATAAAAGATTTATGTGAAATTTTAAATGATTGATAAATGTTAAAGTAATAACGGTTATAATTTGGAAAGATAAACTTATAAAAGCACAATCATTAAGATGTTTAGAAATTGATATGTTTTATTAATTAACGTAAAATCATGTATAACTTGTTTGATAATTTATAAAGGATTGTTGTGAATCCAAACTCAGTTTATCAGAAATTTAAGGTAAATTGTATATGTCCAAAAAATTGGTAAACAATTCTTAAGTGTTAACAAGTAGTGTTAATAAAAATTTTATTCTCTAGTAATTTCATATATAAATAAATAAATGTCGAGTAACTGCTGGTGCAAAGTCAGCCCATAAATTAAATGAGTGCAGCAATTTGATATAGGATCTGTCAACCTCCCTGCAATCAATGAAAATATGTATTTGGGTAGTAAGAGACAATTTAATTTATGTTCTAATATGTATAAACGTCATGAAATTATGTTGTTAAAAGAATATGATCCTTTTATTTAACAATTATTATTTTTCACGCGATTAAATTCAAAAGTAAAGCTAGATGTCAAGATATTATTTTGATTTAAAGAATATGTTCATTTGTTTAAATTTCGTTATTTCAATGTTTATTAAATTCAAATATAAAACCAAATATCAAGATATTATTGTAGTTAAAGAATATGATCATTTGATTAAATTTAGTTATTGTAATATTATTAAATTCATATTTCAAGCAAAGGTTAGTGAAAAATTTTATTAAATAATCCTGTGTGCTAAGTAATAAATGTAATATTTCCCAGCTAGAAAATTTATCTAATAAAACCATTGAAAGCTTTAAATGCCATACCAGCAAGCCTAATAGGGTCATTAATTTTAATAAATTACATATAATAAATGATCAAAGTGCACCTTATAATAATCGAGGAACCCACCCAAAGAATTAAATTTAACAACCAAATCAGTTTGAGCTAGGCCAACACTAGCTGGTTTTATTTCCAAGTCCAGGGGTTGATACCCACTGGCAGATCTTATCATATATAACACAGGGCCTCAGTAAAGAGGATATGGTAGGATGTTATCTGACACGGACTTCACGAGAGCAGGAACATGGAGCAAACAGGTCTACAAAGCATGGTAAGGTATTAATTTGTGTGATAAATTTCTGTGTTTTTCAGCTACCCAATGTTACACCGTTTGACACATCACTGACCTTACCATGACCTTTTCAATCTTAGTAGACAGAATCCACAGGGTGGGTTTTTTAATTACGATTTAAATTCATGTTCTTGTAATTGCGAGTTGGGCAAAAGTCGACAGGTTTGTGGCAGGTCGAGTTTGCTAGGGTCGGGAGTGAGTGAGCAGGGTGAAGGTCCGTTGCAGTGTGTGTGTGTGTGTGTGTGTGTGTGTGTGTGTGTGTGTGTGCGTGGTGTATAGCATGACCGAGCTTGAATGTGACAGATATATTCGCTATAAAGTACAACAATTTAATATAGCATTCTCACAAATTTAGCAAACTACTTCAGGTTATATCGTAACGATTGTGTGCATAGTCAACTATACACATTTGTTATTTGGAAGAAATGGTTTTGCAAGTAGCAATAAATTTTGCGCGTCTCAATTAGACACGTTGTTTATACACGGTGCATAAATAGACCAATACGTCGCTCTCGCATGTTAATATTTGCCGGCAAGCAGCGACAGCGTTTACACACGTAAGGAATTTCCCAATGGTAGCAGCTGTCCTGAGTGCGAGCTGGTATTCAAGTAACATTTTTCAACATAACAGCTTCACTTAAAATACTCTGGCTTTCTACTACTCTAGTAAAAAAAAATTAAATATGTAATTAGATTTGTATATAATATTTATAAATGTTTCCATTAACTTTTAAAAAGTATGAGACTTACGCACTGTATTGCCACGTTTGATGTAACAAAAGACAGGATTTGTTAAATTAATTTTAGACATAAGAGATATATCTTAATAATTTATTATGTGTGATCATTTGCTTGCTATGAAAATGCTACTCAAGCCTACAAGTAACAAATTCTCATTAATTTCCCAAACATTATCTCTGGTCTAAGGAAAGTCGAAGCTCAAAATTACTTACCGTTAATAAAGTAAGAAGTAAGCGCAACAAAGGTCGTTACATATCTGTAATTGCGTAAAAATGTGTAGGCTAGTTTTCTAACCATTTATACTATTAGAAAAATAATATATTTACTACATATTCAATAAGTACACTTGAAGAGTATCAATGTAATTTACGTTCCGCATAGTTAAAGAACTATAGAGATTCGCAAAAGTACAGCAACCACCAACAACGGACTTATAAATCGAAGTTGTAAGTATACCGATATTTCTGCTTCAAGTATATTTATTTCGTTGCTGCACTCTAACTTCATACAGAGGAAAGTATTTCCTTAGTTGAAACTTATATATGAGAAGATATGGATACTATAAAGAAGAATATAAAGAGAGCATAAATGAGAGTATAAAAGATATAAAAGAGAGTATAAAGAGGAATATATATATGAGAAAATAAGATGAGTATAAAGGAGAATATAAGGAGAGTATCAGAAGAGCTTAAAGGGGAGTCTAGAAGAGAATATAAGGAGAGTATAAAAGGAAAGTGTAAAGGGAGAGTACGAGGAGAGTATGAAGGAGAGTCTGGGGACAGTATATAGGAGGGTATAAAGGAGATATAAGGAGAGTGCAAAGAAGAGTGCAAAAGAGAGTATAACGGAGAATATATGAAAAGTGTCAACGAGAGTATACAGGAGAGAAAAGATGAGTATGAAGGAGAGTATAAAGAAGAATATAGGTTGAGTATAAATTAGAGTATGAGAAGAGTATAGAGGAGAATATAAGAAGAGTGCAAAGGAGCGTATAATCACAGTATAAAGGAGAGTATAGGGAGAGTATGAGGAAAGTGCAAAAGAGAGTAAAAGGAGAATATAAGGAGAATACAAAAGCGTTTATAGAAGAATATAAGGAAATTATTAAGGAGAGTATAAATGTGAATATTAGGAGAGGATAAAAGAGAGTATAAAGGAGAGATGAGACATAGTGCGAAGGAAAATAATATAAGAAGAGTGCAAAGGGGATGTAACATGGCGATTAAATTCTAATTGCAAATCGGTATGTTACATAATATATTTGTTGAATAGTTAATGTAGAATCGGCTGCTTAAAAGAAATTTTTGTTTTGACAAAATGTTTCATTGATAGAGCTAGTAGGAAGTCTCACATACTTTCCTGAATGCACAAAGGGTGGGGGTACTCCCGTGAGAACTAGCGTTGACCACTCTCTCGCAACACGTCTCGGAGGAAGGAGTAAGATGGAATAGCAATCGTACAAATTTTTATAAGACTTTTAAATAAGTTGACTGTCTAAATTTATTAAAAAAAAGGATATTTTCTTGGTGTTACGTATAGTTTGTTATTTCAAAATTTAAAAGTGAAGTAGTGTAATCAATATTAAATGTTTTAACAAAGCCACGTGATTGTAAGTGATTGCCAAAGGTATGTTTTAAATTTAATTTTTTTGTTTCATATTTTTAGTTTCAATCAATAAAATCAGTAATTACAAAATACCAGAATGCATAAACCTTTTGTATTAAATTGTCAGACAATTTTTAAAAAATGTAAACTTAAATATTGTAATTTGTTAAAAAAATAGAGTAAATTTGGAATATAAAATTATTTTGAAAATAAATCTTTTTATAAACATAAATGAGAATTTAATATAACCTGTCATTGTTAGAGCTATTAAACAGACAGTCAGTCTGCCTTAGATATTAGTTAGATACAATTGCAAAATACCGGGGGGGGGGGTTACAGTGAGTATAAAGGAGGGTACGAGCAAGTATTATATAGAGTATAAAGGAGAATAAAAGGAAAGTATAAAGGAGAATATACGGAGAGTGGAAAGGAGAGTATATAGGAGAATATAAGGAGAGTACAAGGAGTGTATAAAGGAGAGTATAAAAGCGAAAATGAAGGAGAATATAAGGGTATATAACAATATTTGCTGAGGATTCACTATTCTGATAAATTAGTTTCAACCTTGAGATGTTTTCGAAAAGATAAGTATTGTACGGTTTACAAAAACATGGTTCGGTATTATTGTAAATAACAGAGATTACAATCCTAATGACTTAGATAATATACTTACAGTACAGTCTCACTAATCCGGACTTGATGGGACCGGACCCTGTCCGGATCAACGAAAGTCCGGATTAGACGGAAAAAGCCAAACAAATGCATACAATATGTGTTTTAGGCGGGGAAACATATTGAAATTGTAGTTTTAGTGAAATTGATGCCTAAATATAGCTATAAAGTACAGTATTTCATAGCTTATTTAGCAAAAAATCCTGTAATTGTAACAGAAAAGGTATGACATGAAAAATATCAAAGCATCTTTCTCGTTGAATAAATGTATTCACATAAAGCTATTTACACTATATGTATAAATGCACACAAAACTCAAACAAAAATGAAACTGAAACAAAAATAAACTTTAAAAAACTTAGTGAAAAAAGTCCGTAATGTTCTTTTGTTTTAACTATGAATGACGTCGTTTCACAGTACGATCTCGTAGGTCAGTAGCTCCGCAGTTGACGTATCAGTTTGTTTCTCAAAGTAGGTCATCAACCCCTCCAGCATTGCAGCCGCCCCATCATGAGTTGGGCTGACCGGTTCGTCTGTGTAGTCTTCCTCTTACGAGCTGTCATTTTCTGCGTTTGCAGTGCACACCGCGACGATTGACCACTTGATAACCAATGTCATTATCACTAATAATTCACTCGGAAATATCAGTGTCTTTCAACTCGGCCCAACCTTCCAATTGTTGAAAAATCTGAACAAATTCTGCGTCGTCATTAGTAGGTTGACTGTCGGTTTTTTTACTTTCCTGTGGCATTTCAGGCCACAATTTTTTCCAGCTCTTTTGGAGTGTAGACGGTTGCATTTCCTCCCACGATTCTGCAGCCATATAAATGACATCCTTTATAGTCACTTTTTAAAGAATTTCAATAAATTGTGTAGCTGGATCTGCTTCTTGTTGTTACAAAAGCGATAAAATTAACTTTTTCCTATATCGCCGTTTTATCGTCTCTATCACGCCTTGGTCCATCGGCTGAATGAGAGCCGTGACGTTAGGAGGAAGAAATATATTAAAAATGTCACCATGACGCTATTCTTCATTTGGGTGGCATGGGGCATTATCAATTAGTAAAACCGCTTTTCTAGGGAGTTGTTTCTCTTTTAAAAACGTTTCTGTTGTTGGAACAAAGTTTTCAAAAAACTTCAGTCCTTAAAATTTTGACTGTTCATCCACGCTGATTTTTGGAACTTTTATTGGGCCGGTAGAACACTTAAATTTACATTTTTTAAAACCCTAGGCTTTGCGGATTTTCCTATCACCAAAAGTGGAAATTTTAGATCGTCAGAAGCATTACTGCAGGGCAGCAAAATCATACGTTCTTTCTTAACTTTATGGCCTTTTCCTACTGAATCTAATTTGGAAGCTAAAGTTTTTTTTGGGAACATTTTATAATTTAATCCGGTTTCGTTAGCGTTGAACACCTGACAAGGTTGTAAGTTTACATCTCTGAGAATTTGTCTTTGAATTTTTCCCTGCATCACGGTCACCTGACAAAATTTCACCACTTATTCCGAGTTGACGGATGCCGTGTCGTTCCTTCCACCGTGACAGCCAACCCACACTGGCAGTAAAATTAGGATCTCCTTTTAACTTTTCATTCAGTTTCAGAGCGATCGTTTGCAAATTTACACCCGATAATGGAACACCCTGTTCCCATTGTTGGCAAAACCAAACATACAACGCTTCATCTAAGGTTTCATTTTTTGGTTTTTTTAAAGTTCTTCTGCCGCCTAAACTGTCTTAACTAACTATTTTTGCAAAAAAATCTTCAATTTCCTGTCACTTTTTCTCCAATCGGAAACAGTTTGTTTTCCCACGCCTAACTCTTTTGAAATTTTAGTAAGCGATTCACCTTCACCATTACGAAATAAAGCTTGGAGTTTTTATTCCATTGTTACTATCACTGACTTACGTTTAGTGGCCATTTTCACTGAACACTGAACGAGACGTAAATAAAAAAAAAAAAACAGATCAATATCGCACTAGAATTAAATGACAACTGAGCAGAAATCTTGCGAGAAGCAGTAAGGGAGGCATCCGTCCGACAACACAACTGACCTGACGCCAGACGGATAGACTTACTATCAGTTTAGTCAGCGGTCCTTTATCTTTCGTTTATCGCAAGATGTCTCCGATGTCACGTGCGTTGTAGTGTTGATAGATCTAATGTGAATATATTTTTTCAAAGACGTTTTTCCTATTTTAATAGGCAAAAGAAACAAATAATATGGTAAATTCATATTTTAATGAATAAATTATATTATTTGTCTATTAGAGTAGGAAAACCCCTTTGAAAAATAACAAATATAGACGTATAAAAATAAATATTTTTGTGGACGGCAGACTGATTGTGCACTGTAAAATACTATAACTAAACACAAATTTTGGGCCGTCCGGATTAGCCGGACGTCCGGATCATCGGAGACCGGATTAGCGAGACTGTACTGTATTTCATTTATTTTAGCCTTTTACACAAAAAGGTATTAAATATTACTTTTTAATAAATATTTCAAGCTGTTGGTGAGTAGGTAGTCTCTTGGAAACCTAAAAGTAGGGAAACCGAAAGGAAAACTAAAAAACCATACGAGATTGTTATTTTAAAAAACATTTCTATTTTAAATTCACCTAAATTACTAATAAAATAACAAATAATTATTATATATAAAAAAAGGTACACCACTTTACTATAATTTGTGTTTGTCTGTATAAGGTAATACAATTTAAAAGTTAATTTTCATTTGTACCAATACTCGAAATTTAGTTCAAGCAGAATTAAGTTCATGTATTTTTGCGAAACGATTCTAAAAATTGAAAATTCATTTAAATAGCTTAAATTACAAAGATTTGATCGTAATTACAGCTTATTCCTTTACATGTCCTAGACGTATTACTGTACTGTGAAGGACGTTTAACATTTTTCACTTTTTCGCCACAAAGGATGCATTAACTATAAACGTTCAAGGATTTTGGCTTATATTTGAAAAAAATCAAACATTATTAAAATAGTCCAAAGAATGCAGAATTTACCATAGATTAGCATAGTTTATATAGAATATATCTACTGTTTGTACCTCATTTAAAAATTAGTGGTTTCTTCAACATAATATTAACACTAATTTTCGTGAAGGGTAAAACGTTTGTATTTTATAAACAATGTTTACCTAAATTGTGATCACGAGACAAATACATTAAACAGGGAACTACCCTGCTTGTTCACTGCACTCGTTAGATGTATTCATCACACGCAACAGTTACAGTTTAAATTATTTTTTTTTAATAATAATTTTATTGTGTAACATTAGTTTTAAAACGGAAATTGTATCTAATGGGTTAATTTTCTAAAAGCGGTATTATTCTAAAAACGCTGGTATTATATAAAAATTGTTTTGCTATTTATTGGTTGTAATATCTAAAAACTGTTTTATTATGTGATGGTTTTATTATGTGTTTGTTGAATTATCTAAAGAGTATTTCATTGTTTACGTTTTTTTATTATATCCTGATCTTGGAGTTTTTATTTGTTAACCTTGTTCAATTTACGTTGGTTTGAACTTCTTTTGATTTTACAGGTGTCTGCCTCAATTACAATATTTAAATAGAGGAATCCTGCATCATTCTGCACAACTACACCAAGAAGATTCTGCTCAGCAGCACTGTATAAGAAATACATATTTTTCTGTTTTATTTTAACGGATTCCATTTTGGCATTTGCCTAAGCGCGATCAGTTATGTCTTTAAAGACAAACACTCGTGGTCTGCGAGTGGCAGTAATTGCGTTCAAGGAAGACTATATATGTAGGTTGATTAAACACTCGTTGCTTCTTAGAAATTTTGACACGGAACAATATATAACTGATTGAACATTATAGTTTTGTATTTATTTCTTTAATAAAGTACTCTGTTACTTGCATTACACATTACCTGACACAGGGTCTTAGAACCTTCATTATTAAAACACACACACACACACACACACACACACACATATATATATATATATATATATATATATATACACGTTTTATAAATCTATAAAAAATTAAGCATATAGATTTGTATGTATAGATGTGGAGTATTAGTAGATTTTTGACACCCTAATACTTTACTAGCTGAATACATATTGTTGAGCATGATGTTATTTGGAGTTGATTATTAATCCTTTCAGAAGAAGAAAGGGACGCTTAGCTGATCGCTCGTCTTAGCGTTTGAAAAGAGTTCAGGATTTATCACTACGCGCCTCAGTGTCTACAAAGTAACAGCTTACTGACAATTGTTACTGTCTAGGTGGAAATGGCTATCGCTCTCTAATGTCTGAATTATCTACATTGGGTGTTTCAATCCGCACTGCAGATTTGTTACAACCAGAGATGCGTAGACAATTATCTAGTTTTACATGTCTAATATTAAACGAGGATTGGAGAAAATTGTGGTTTATAAGAAATTGAAGAATTTCTAGAAAAGAACTTAGATAGACTTGATATATAAAAGATATTATGCAATATGCATGTTTTACGGATTTATTGTACCCTTTGTTTACGTTTAGCAATAATGAAATGCAACAATTAAACATAGCAATTAAGAATTGATATGTTTGCTAAAATAGTGTTTGTTTAATCACCTAGAGCTGCCAATTGCTTTAAATAATAACTTTGTAAAGCCATTGTAGAAGTTAGGAGCGGATCTAGAAAAATATTTTGGGGAGGGCTGGTGTGAGGGGAACAGTTACAGACCTGCTATGTGATATTACACACGCATTATTAACCCCATTTACCATATATTTACAATGTAAAAAACCTATTTATTACATTGTGGGTGGCCCTATTTATTAATGATTATAGTATGGTGTTATAGTGATTAATATGGGTTTGTAAACATATTCTACTAATTATTAAGTAGATTTATATCGAAAATGGCAATTTCATTTTACATTTATAGAGTTATTGTATAGTTTATAAAATTTCCCGTTCCCATATTTTGGGAGGGGCTTCAGCCCCGAAGCCTCCCCCTTAAATCCGCCACTGGTAGAAGTCTAATAACTTTTGTTCGTGTTAGAAATGTTATTGACATTCTTTACGTTTCATTCTGATAAAGATATGTTATGAATAAGCTTGTTAATTAAAAGAGCTTATTCTAATTCTGTCCATATACACCTTACTTGACTTTTATAAAATCTCAGGTTTCAGGATTTGTATGAATATTTTGCCCCACTAAAAATGCTAGCATAAAGTATATTTGTTCTTACAGACAGCGTCATAATCATTAAAGTTAGATCGAGTCAATTGAACTATTTTTCGTGTTATAAAGCAGATATATTTTGTTTCTATTACATCGATAGCAACTCCAATTGCCATCTGCGAACTTGATATTGGATACGAAATAATCTGTTGAAACCTTGGAGCTATGTTGTGTCAATCTCAGGAGCAAATTGCTTCTTGGATTCCCAGAAGCCGATGTTTTCGTAATTTAATATCTTGAAATTAATCCTTCCCTAGCTTGAATAACGCTAAAATATCTTTGTAACAATGACGTCATATTCATCGCTCTACGAGTATTTTTATTTATGCGTATATACATTAAGCGTACCTATATATTTATAGGTAAACATCACTTTATAATAACTTCTACTATAACAAATATGTTATAAAAAATAATAAAACAGCAATTAGGAAAGTTTAAACCAGAAAGTAGTACATATGCCCCGGACTAGGATACGATTAGGCCATTTCATTCAACGAATTAGGGGATTTTAATTTTCAGTTACCCATTTAAAATACTTTTAATTCTTTTATGAGAGAACAAGGTTATTTACATAAATTTAGAGATATAAAATAAAATAAGTCCCCAGAAAAGGAAACAACGAATAATTTCTTTACGTAAAGTTTTGTAATGTAACTGTTATAAAAATTTCACATGATATTAAAGCACTATAATATGTCAGAACCTCAGTAGTTTTACAGTATCTAATAAATATTGACATGTTTCGTTGAACTGAACCGATTTCTGTTTTATAAGACCTGCAGTGCTTTATGTTCTCCTATATCCCTGATACATTGCCCCACAGAGGGTGATTCATTGGTCGTAAATGTGACGTTAAAGTGTCGCAAAGTGCACATTGAATGAGTAACATTATATTGTATAAAATTCTAAATAAACAAAGGCAATTAAAACAACGAGAAGATGCTTATACATTGAGTAATGACCTTCACATATTTCTAAATATTTTATTCTTGCTGCAGGAACTTAAACAAACTGACATAATATACATAGATAGTTTCATTTAAAATTAAAATTATTTAATGTTCAATACATTTTTAGTTAGTACGTATACACGAGAACATGAAATTGTCAGTTCCAGTTTGCCTTCTAAACAATAGATCATTGTTCAGCGCAAATGTTTTGATACGACCTAAATTCATAAATGAAAAAATTGTTTTTTTCTTTAGTTTTAAGTTAAAATCTTGTTAAATATAACAAAAACAACTGCATATAAACCTGTCTTTATTGACAGAAAAAGAGAAAAGGAGGGTAATATATTTAAAAAAAGACACATTGGTATTTAAAAAAAGTTTTAAAACTCGAAATAAACAACCTGCAGAGGGTGTACCTACTAAGAGGTGATAAGCTCCTCTATCGATGCCTCAGTCTAACATAAAGTCACTGAAGAGCTCCCATAACATACACCCTCTTACACATATACCGATGCGAACACACACACACACACCGCACACACACACACACACACACACACACACACACACACACACACACACATACACACACACACACACACACACACCACACCACACACACACACACACACACACACACACACACACACACACACACACACACACACACACACACACACACACACACACACACACACACACACACACACACACACACACACACACACACACACACACACACACACACACACACACACACACACACACACACACACACACACTTACACACACACACACCTATACACACATACACACACCCCCCACACACGCACACAAGCACTTTTCAATTAACTTCACAACATTGACAAATTTACACCACCATTCCAAGGATGAACCTTAGGAAAAAGATCTTAGAGACTTCTATAGGTCTGAAAAGTAGCGAGTAGGAAGGGCCTAAAATCCCTGGTCCAGGATTCCGCTTTTAGTTTGCACTACCGCAGACTTAAACGCGGTTGCTGTTCCGCTACCCACTTTGGCCAGTGGTCATGGAGTGACCACGGTGGACAGTAGTCGAAACCTGTGCAGAGCATTACAGGTTTTCGAGTGATGCCTATTCAGTCTATCTAAGGAGACAATTATGTGCTCAAGAGTACTAGGGGCGAGGTACCTGACACATGTACAGGCGTCTATAGGTGGATTTACAGCCCTGTCAATGTGCAGTACTGCTTTGTCTGGCATGTTCAGTATCACCTAATCCCCGCGTTCCGATCATCTGCCTGTTTCACTCCTCACGGTGTTGTAGTATAAAATTCTACAAAGCCTAATTTGAAAATTTTCTTAGAACTTATCTCTGTGAAAGGATTATCTAACTACTATTGATAACATAGTAATAAAAGTTTACTAAATCTATTTGCAATGCCAATTTACTAAATGTATGTAGAAATCTAATACATAGTTAAATTAGAGGATAAACAGCACAACTGTGTTACCGATGTTAGTAACGTTACCATATTTATATTCGCCAGACTGGACGCTTCTTCCACTTTTAAAATTTGCAGTGACTAATTTACTATTTCTAAAAGGACGATTCTATTTATACACAACTCAAGGACGAGTCTATTCGTATACAACTCAAGGACGAGTCTATTTGTATACAACTCAAGGACGAATCTATTTGTATACAACTCAAGGACGAATCTATTTGTATACAACTGAAAGACGAGTCTATTTGTATACAAGTCAAGGACGAGTCCATATGTATACAATTCAAGGACGAGTCTATTTGTATAAACCTGAAGGACGAATCTATTTGTATACAACTCAAGGACGAGTCTATTTGTTTACAACTCAAGGACGAGTCTATTTGTATACAAGTCAAGGACGAGTCTATAAGTATACAACTCTAGAACGAGTCTATTTGTATACACTGAAGGACGAATTTATTTGTATACAACTCAAGGACGAGTCTATTTGTATACAGCTCAAGGACGAGTCTATTTGTATACAACTCAAGGACGAGTCTATTTGTATTTGTAAATAACTAAGGAATTTGTTCAGCGCAGGGAGCGAAATGTTTCTTGAGCATTAAACGTCAATATTTGTGCTAAATTTTTCTTATATTGTTGTGATGAAAATTACATCGGATCGTCACTAAACAAGTAGGATGGTCACTAAACAAGTAGTATATATATAATTATAAAGTAAGAGAAAGAGAGAGAGAGATTCACTAAACGTATTACTTCATAGAGACCTCAAGTTACGACATTGTAGGTTTAATTTTTCATTCTTATTTCGCATATCCTGAGGCATAGTAAATATTACTAAAAAAGTCTATCTGCGTATGAATTGCTTAGGAAAATAAATCTCATAAGTTTACATTACTACACAACATTAACCATTTTAATTAGTTTTCAAGATAATAAAATATGTTTAAACAGTTTGAATACAACGTGTTTTAATTATAGTTTTAGATTTATTTACGTAAACCTATTATCATATTTTAAATGTTAAACATAAATTATAACAGTTGTTTAAACATATGAAAAACTCAATTAATCAATTTTAGGAAATTCTATTAGGTATAGTTTAATAATAAAGGTGTCGTCATCTATGATTTCACACTGATGAAGGTAAAATTGTGATTGATACATGCACAATTGTTATACCTCGCACTACTATAAATTTTTACTCATTACTCCTTTAAAAGTCAACAATCCTCACCATACAATACTAAATTTATATTGATCGCTAATAAATATGAGTTATGACAACAATTCGACGTATCTATTGGAGTATTCCTCGAATGAAAAAACTCTAATAAGTTTAGATGAAGAATTTTAAATGATAATTTATTTTTGTGTAGTTTCAAATATCGTGATATAGATAAATGGTCTTAGTTGCTTTGTTAACAAAATAATTTTTGATTATAGTTATAATTACCATAGGCCCAATGCCATAATTATAAATGGTAAATATTTAAAACTCTATAAAATTAGATTATGTTTGCTATTCTAGGTTCTCAAGTATTATTATATAACTCTGGGGAAATAAATGTTAGCCTAGTTTCACAGCTACGGCGCAAGCTTGGGCCGAACCGTCGGCGTCGTTAGTTTAATCTATTTATCGATACGATTACGTCCATTGGCTTGCTTCCAAACAGTTAGCTTTAAATTAAGCGTGCATAATACACAATTACAAAACATTCCCCCTAATATCCCTTTATATCTAAATACTCTCTTGTAACTACGCCAATGTGTAGGACAGCCTCGAGTTACATATTATTGGAGCTGCTCACCACCTCTTTTACTTAACTGTCAACAAAACTCGTTAAAAGTATTAATTACAAGTTAACTTTGCTTTACACAATATTTTTTATTATTCTGTTGTTTGTTTTTAATTTTATATTTAATTTTAAACAGCAGTTTTTTGTAACAGGTTTTCCTTAAAAACGCATATATAAACACATACAAACACTTACACGTACACAAACACACACATACACACACACACACACAAACATACACACACACATACACACACACACACAAACACACACACACACACACACACACACACAAACACACATACACACACATACACACACACACACATACACACACACACACACAAACACACACACACACACACACACCCACACACACATACACACATACACACAGAAACACACACACACACACACACACACACACACACACACACACACACACACACACACACACACACACACACACACACACACAGAACGGTAATGTTATATGTCTCTCGGAATTGTTGGTTGTACTACTTAAGGTTTTTGAATAAACATAAATATGTAAAACAACACCATTGGTAGTGTTTTTTTAACAACTGATGCTTTCGTATTTGATCAACGAGCTGTTTTTGGTTCGATGACCGACCTGACTGCCGCATACGTCTTGTCATGCCGACCAATCCAGTGACTAAATGTAAAACGCCTCGGCTGAAAGATATATATACCTAAAGTTTATCTACTTAGTTGTATTGCTAAATTATTGTTTAGCGCGTTGTAAGATCTTACGCACTGTTCACATTTCACATGACAGAACTGTGAGATATAGATGTATAAAATATCCAATTTAAATGTAAATATAGAATAAATAGTTTCTTAAATGTGGCAAGTGTCCCAACTGACCTACTAACTACACACAAGACATGTAATGATGAGTGATGCCTGAAAGAATGACGAAGTTTAATAAGTATCGTTGAACGTGTCAGGAAAGAAAAGTTTAAACCTTGCGATGAAGTAGAAATGAATCTGAGTAAACCACGGTGTATAGGTAATGCAGTCAACCATGAGGGAACATCGACAAGACCTTCCTTTTAAACATTAATGATTACCTTTAGGTTCATCCTATTTTGTACAAAGTAGTGTTTGAAAACGGACATTTCGTGATATTGTAGTTGGTACATGGTGTTTAAGGAGTATGCCCTTTGCTTCACGCACCAGGCTTCAAAGCTTTGGTAGACCTAGTTTTTTACAACCAAATAATAATGATTTCATGTTATTAATAATGGGAACTAACTATAATTATAACTAACATTCAAGTCTAGCAAGTTATATGGTGAGGATTTTATGAATGATTGTTTAAGGGAAGTGTCTCTAACAGGCACATGCCCTACAACAGTGAGATGACGCGACGTTAGGACGGATAAATCTAACGTAAAGGATCTAGTTTCATCACTTATTGAAGAACCTAACGATCAATATTTGTCACATTTTTTTAAATGTAGTCTTCCCTCAATTCATAATGGAGGTTCTCTGGTGGTTCATCCTCTTCTCTCTCTCTTCTTGGTAAATGGAAGGAGGTAATGTAATACAGAAATGTACAGAATTGAAATCAATAAAAACATCCTAATCTATAACATATGGTAAATAAAACATTGTAAATTTATAGTAAAATATATTAAGTAAGTAAATGAAGCTAAATGCAATTTTATAAAAACGTGTATTATTTGGTGACCCCATTTTATATACACAAATATAAACTAAAATACATTTAAATAAGCTTCGTACAAGATATAACTATTGGGTGATTAAAATACTTTCCACAATAAATAAATAACTTTGTTACTATGGGAAGTATTTTAAAGATTATTGTTGATTATATAGGTTCAAACGATATACTGACATTGAGATATAGTAGCACATATTTATATAATAAGGATATAAAAGATTTTCTAAATTTAAGTTTGAACTATTTTTAATGTGTGAGTGATATGACTAAGGTTGGCAGATATAGCGAATTCGTGTAGGATAATCCCACAGGATCGCCTGAGCAGACTGGTGGGCTTAATGTGCATCTACACTTTACCGGAGCCACACACACAGGCTTTTATAAATATATTAGTGGGTTGATTTTAAAAATTCTTTCAGTTTACATTAGTCAATCTATGTTGGGTTCTTAGGGCCTATTCTTTGGTAGTTGAACTTTTATTGAATGTATAAAATATTAATATCTATATAAAGAGTTATTTAGTTTAAAAATGATAGTTAAATGAAATAAATGGAAAAGGATTTTTAGTGCCATAATTGTATTGCCATTTCTGTCTAACATGACTTCACATAGTGTGAGGATTGTGCTTCTATTAAATACTGCAATAGTATTTTATGTTGAAATGTACACTGAGAGGAGTTTTATAACTCTAGACGAAATCTTTGACAAAGTTCTGCTAAAATTACATCTAGCACCGTCTTCTAATTTGACATAAAAGTCTTTTTAAATTGAACTGGATAGTAATAAACAGATTTTAAAGGCATTGAGTTATAGAAAGAAGCAAGTAAATTTATTTTGTAGAATTTGGCAAAAGACTTAATGATTTGTAAAGTTTTATTGATAAAATACATTGCAAACCTAAAATTCAAGTAAAAGGCACACACAAACACACACACACACACACACTGTAACGGTCTTAACTTGGGAATTTAGGCATTACAATGAACATTTTAAATTCAACAAATAATAAATTTTTATTGTCGAAAAGAAACATAAAAATAAATATAAATACAGTGCCATAAACAGCTATTTCAATGACACTTTAAAAAGTAAAGCTATTTTAAAGGGAAGAGTTTTTTTTATTTTTTATTTGAAGGTGATAAATGTAGCAACGAAGAAAAAGGAAAGAAAAGTTAAGACTCATGTAGAAAGTACGTAGACATTTGAAAATGTGCAGAAAGAAAAATTATGAAGAACGTCAAGAATAAGGGAATCTCCAAAATTTAAAGTTTTGAAAAGGTTACAACCAGATTTTAATTTTTATACTAAACTATAGAGCTTTTACAACCACCGGAAGCTCTGATGCAGAGGAACATGCGATAAGGGGTAGATCGTATGATTCTATTTCTATTTTAACAAGGTTACTGATTGGATCAGAGGCATCAGGTGACGTAGGAAGAAATGAAAAGGGTGTTAAAAACAGAGGGAGAGAATTAGCAGTTACTCTGAAGCCAGCGGTGGACGATGCTTTCTTTATGAATAAAAATGTTAGAGTCTTAAACTCTAACATCATGTGGTAAGTGCGGAAAAGGTGACTGCAAAATGTAACTATACGATTTCCAAGCCTTTGTTTAGGGATTTCGGTCCCTAAAATTGGCTAAATTCAAACAAATGTGGTGCATTTCAAATTGTCACGTGCAGGATCACATCCTACCTTTCAGTAACCTACGGTTGTTGTCATCTGTCATTGCTTTTCGTCCAATTTATAATCAGCTGTTAGTCCATTACTTAAAGTCAGTTTTACCGCCTACTAGATATTCGATACAGGCTAAAATCTAGGTTCTATTTACTGCAAAGAGATAGTTTCTTCTGTGAGATCGTTCAGATGAAATAGTTTTTGATTTAGTTACCACCTGCTTGACGTCACTTTCTCGGTTAGTTTTGCGTGGCGTTTTCTGGATTTCATTGTGCGGTTAGTCTTGCCTGGCCCTGTCTGTTCCATTGATGCCTTGTTTTAGTGGGGCATGGTAAATTTCTAGCCAAGTTGTTTAGCCGGTTGAATCGGAATATAACCGCGCTTAAATGTTGAACCGCGTGTTGAATACATTCATTTAATGTTGCAAACGCTTTCTAACCATTAACTCCAAACCTTTAACGTATTAAAACTATTTTAAACCACTTTCTTTGGTTAAGTGCAATTTCTTAGGTTAACCGCGTGGTAAAACATATTGCACTAGAACTTTAATTCTTTAACCGCGTGAGTGAACAATTGTTTTATTAATTAAAGACTTTTATATTGTGATGATTGAAGTGAAGGTATTAAAATCCAATAAAATGAGTTTTAGTTTATGCCACTTTACGAGGATCTACGTTTCATCCTTGCAGGATCTCACACAGACCTGTTGTGACCAACGACTCATCGCTTTACCAGAACCGCATACATTTGGATTGGTAAGTGGCTTGGACTTAACTTTGACTCAAAAAACTTGTGTTATTTCTTTTCATTATCTTTTTAGTGTTAAACTTAAATTCAGTGTCGTTTTATTAGTAAAGCAGACCCACACTGCTATATAAATTAGTGAGGTGGTTCCTCCGGACTTTATTGTGCAACCCCTTACGATGCATTAATGGTGTTAAAAGATGCACGAATGCAAAAAGGGCGAAAGATGTAAAATTTACATAAAAATAGAAACATAGTAACTCATGCAACTGAATTTTTCTTACTTTATTTTTGTAGTAGTTATTAGGGTGAATTTTAATACAAGAATATTTTCTCAAGATATAATTTAGCATAATATATTATTACTAAGATTTAAAAATTTGTTGTAGATTTTATATATATATATATATATATATATATATATATATATATATATATATATATATATATATATATGTGTGTGTGTGTGTGTGTGTGTGTGTGTGTGTGTGTGTGTGTGTGTGTGTGTGTGTGTGTGTGTGTGTGTGTGTATGTGTGTGTGTGTGTGTGTGTGTGTGAGAGAGATTTACCTCGTTGAGATTTAACTTACCATTCTCGGGGAATGAGTTCGTTTGAAGGCATCTTAAAATTAATGACTATTTGGTTTAGAATTGTGTAAGAAATTTGTTAAATAAATATAATCACTGTTTTGTTTGCAAGTTAGTAAAAACTTCGTTTTTATTTTGTTTTAATTTGATTTCTCTTGAAGTAGAGTTTATTACTATTTTATATTTTAACCTTCCTAATTTTTTGGCAATTCTTTAACCCTTCAGTATAAATTATATTCTAACTTCTTTTGTAAACGAATAAATTTTTATATCACTTTTTCTAACCTTCATCTTTTTTCAAAAATTACTATAAATTTAATTTTAATTTAAAGTCAAAATTATTCCTTTCTAATATTTAACAAATCGAAATTTATTATTTAATTTTTCCTCCAATTCAAATTTAATTCAACCTAATAGTTCAATTGCAAAAATTTACTTGACTTTTCTCCATAAGATTTTAATTTATTTTTGAAACTTCATTTCAATTTATTTACTTTTACAATCAATTATTTGATTTTGAAAACTCCTAACATTTGACATTGGTATCTTAAATCAAATAAAGAACAGATATTTAAAAAACAAATTTCTTTTCAACAAACATTTTTAAGGATTTTATATATTTTTTTTAATTATACAAAAATTAGGTTTAAAACAGCATGAGAACAACTAAAATTCACCAAAATTTACTCGCCAAAAGCGTTAGCTTTTCTTATTTAACTAAACATGAAATTTATTTAAACCTTTTTATACCCTATAATTAGTGCAAAATTTTACTTTTTATATAAAAAGGGCTCTGCCAAAACTCAACATAATTTAATTTTTAGTTTATGTAATAAATATTTCAGTGTCATTTTTCTAACGCAATTTCTCTGCTTTAAAAACCTTTATAAAATTCTTAAATAATTTTGAAACTATTTATTTTCTTTCGTTCACCCTTCTCTCCGGGTTAATATATATTCTAAACAATGTTACGTCAAAAGCGGTCATGTATTAAGGCTGCTCTAAAGTAATTCAAATTGAATTTATTTAACAAACATTTAAGAAAGTTTTTTCTACTAATTTGTTATTCACATTCAACTATAATTGAATTTTAATTTTGAATTATTTATTTCATGTTCAAAACTGTCTTTACTTTATTTTTAACTTTCAAAATTATTTCAAACTATTTTTATTATGATCTGTTTACTCTGAAAGAGGGGAAGCCGCCATTTTGAGGTCGATAGCTACCGCAAACTAACGCTATCCCCTCATCATTCTTCCTGAACAAAACAACCATTCAAAACGCATTCACATCTTTTAGAAATTTATTTAAATTTAAACTTTAAAATTTCAACGGTCCCCAAAAATTCAACATAAAATTTTACTCAATTTGTCTGTGAGAGAAGGTAAAATCTGACTTTGTCGGAGTTATTTTTTTCCTGGTCACATGACTTTCCAGCCTGCCTTGGATAGTCTCTCCCTCCGTTACGACTGGCCATCTTTGTTTGGACTCGTCCAAAATTGGCGTCACCCCTGCTCCTTTGCGCGAAATTAGACTTCTCTATTTTTATTTTAAACTTCAGGATCTAGTTCCTTAAAATTGATTAAAAACTGTTTCTATTTTTTAAAACCTATTTCACTCCCGGTCTTAATCTATTCTTTGTTTAAAATACTGTTTACTGTACTCTGTTCAAAATTAAATTTTATAAATGAATTTAGTTAACTTTAACTCTAAATTGTTGAAACACTGTAGTTTGAGATACTGTTCATTTTCTATTTTCGCACTGCCTTTAATTTTATTTAATATTTTTTCTCTGCGACAACTAATCTCGAGGACTCCACGACATAGATGTTAGTTCGACAAAATTGGAGAGATTCCTCACCAAGATGGTTACAAAACAAACGAGACTACATCTCATCGAGTTCACTACCGCTCTTAGCCCTACTTTGTCTCGTAATTATACGTTTTGAAACTATTTATTAGTAAACAAAACGGAGCGCGTCCAACACAACCTTCGCGCTTGGCGTCTTAAACCACGATAAAGAACTTTGTGCATCCCCAGGCATATTCCACCCCTACGGGCTACCAACCATTCGCCAGGCTCCAAAATAACGTCATCAGAACGCTTAGCATTGCGTCACTTCCAGTTTGCAATTCCCACACATATCCACTTTTGATCGGGTATTTCCACAAATTTGTTAATTATCTTGTAACTCTTTCAGTTGGCATTTTCTCGAGTTTTCTTTAGCGGCTTCAAGCTTAGGCGGAGCATGTGGGCGCCGGCTGATTAGAAGCGCAATGTGCTGTGTACCATCACGGCATAGGCACAATGTCAGAAGTCAGTGTACTACAATATTCTCTGATACACGATACCCTCCAAGGCAACCCAAACGCATCACCGGCATTTGGGAGAGCTTTAAGCTTAGGCGGAGCATGTAGGCGGCGGCCGTTTAGAAGCATAGTGTGCTGTGTAGTATCAGAGCATAGGCACAATGTCAGAGGTCAACAAGCTACAATGTTCTCTGATAAACGATACCCTCCAATGACACTCAAACGCCACTCCGGCAGTTGGTAGAGCTTCGAGCTTAGGCGGAGCATGTGGGCGCCAGCTGATTAGAAGCGCAATGTGCTGTGTACCATCACGGCATAGGCACAATGTCAGAAGTCAGTGTACTACAATATTCTCTGATACACGATACCCTCCAAGGCAACCCAAACGCATCACCGGCATTTGGGAGAGCTTCAAGCTTAGGCGGAGCATGTGGGCACAGGCTGTTTAGAAGTATAATGTGCAGTGTACCATCACGGCTTAGGCACAATGCCAGAGGTCAATGAGTTATAATATATTTTCTGATATACGATACCCTCCAAGGCCACCCAAACGCAACACTGGCCTTTAAGAGGGCTTCATGCTTAGGCGGAGCATGTGGGCGCCAGCTGTTTAGAAGCGCAATTTGTTGTGTACCATCACGGCATAGGCACAATGTCAGAGGTCAATATGCTACAATATTCTCTGATAAACGATACCCTCCAAAGCCACCTAAACTCAATACCGGCCTTTCTGGGTGTATCAAGTTCAGGCAGAGCCTTTAGGATCCGGCTGTTAAGAAGAGCAAAAGTTTTTTCATAATTATAGGAAATAGCTTCAAAAGATGTTTGTAGGAACTAATAGAAATAAGGAGAAATGCAGTAAAGAAAAACTTCCAGACTTTTCATTTTCCAACAAAACTTTATTTTTTTAGAACAGCAAGAAACGTCTTCTGGGTTAAAATTTGGGCCTTCAGCAGTTTTTTCCTTTTAAATTTGTTTATGAGAAAAGAATTATATTTTGTTAGAATCTGTTACATCCAGTGATTAGATTTATATCAGAATCCAAACACAGAAAACTAATGCATTGCGAGATTTCTGTTTCATTCAAAGCAGTGAAACACGAAAAAACTGTTTACCATCACCTTTTTCTTTCCATAGTTATTTTTGATACAAGTGCATAAAAGTGTTCTTCCATGGAGGCAATCATACGGGCTGCAGAACACCTAAGGAACATGTATCTAACAGTATTTTTCACAACGATGAGGTTAAAGCATTCAGGTGTGAGCAGAGTATAATTTCTACCCACAGAGCATTATTACAGCATCTTTCTTGCACGCTGAAAGTACTTTCAAGTAGAAAATCATATATTTATATATATATATATATATATATATATATATATATATATATATATATATATATATATGAAATTTTTAAAATCAGGTTTGGAACTAAGTGTTTATTAAGATGTTTGCAGTTGGATTTGCTTTCTAATAATGGTAAACCAATTTCGATTAGTTTAGCCTTGCAAGGACGCCGAACGAAATATTGCCTGTCTAAATGCTAAAGACTTGAACCGGCGCTGCCTAAGCACCGACTCACTGACTATCCTCTAGGACAGGAGTTCCCAACTTTTTTTGTACTACGCCCCCCAAATGGTTATTTGGAGATCCCCCACGCCCCCTACACAAATCAGCTTTCCATTATGCAATACCCTATTTCCACGTTGCCATACATACCAACTCCTACTTGTACAAGTACATGAACTCGTACAAGTATGTGCCTACTTGATACGGTGAGTAGGTAGATTTTTTTGTTCACTGTTGAATGCGGTAACGCAGAATGGAAAAATTCAATAATTGTACGTATGATGAAAATTAAAACAAGTATTACATGAAAAACGAATATAATTACGGATACAAAATTTAACATTGTAACACAGATACATTTTCAATTTAAGGAAGGTGAAACAATTTACTTACAAAAACAAAACATAAACTGTAATTTAGTGAGATGGGTGCGCTTGCATGTTCTGCATAAGTTGACAGATCCTGGGTTGAGTTTCAGACAAAGCACAGTGTAGGTCACTTTCGACATAAAGTTTGTTGCGGTACTTGGTTTTGATCGCCACAAGAGTTTGAAAACGCTTTTTCGCACATGTATGTTGTTGAAAAAGGCAAGTACATCCGAACAGCTTTCTCTGAAACACTGGGGTAAACTTTTAAGTACTTTAACCAAAATGATGGCTTGCCCATTAGTTCAATATCATATCTTGCAGCAGAGTCATTTTTTATTTCTATTCCCTCCTCTTGCAACTCTTTTGGCACACAGAACTCACACAACACAAAACAATTACTCCAATTCAAACGTCGCAGCAATTATAGAACACCCACAATACAGCCAACACGCTGACTGATAATTCACGGAAAGTACTGTGCCAGAACGGATTAGTTACAACGCAAGCACTGAACAAACTGCAACGTTATTGACATTGGATTGAAGATGCGGTGGAGGAACACTCGCACCCACACCAAGGTTAAACGGAAGTATCGGTACATACACACCATAACTTTATTGAAACTTTACAAAAACAATTATGAAAACTTAATTTTTGGTGCTTTAGGTCATTACGAGATTAGTTTACCCTTGCAAGGGGGCCGAAAGAAATATTGCCTGACTAAATGCTAAAGACTTGAGCCGGCGCTGCTTAAGCACTGACTCACTGACTATCCTCTAGGACTCAAGTACACGATTTGGTGCTTTCTCTAGGCCATTACGCGATTAGTTTACCCTTGCAAGGACGCTGAAAGAAATATTGCCTGACTAAATGCTAAAGACTTGAGCCGGCGCTGCCTAAGCACTGACTCACTGACTATCCTCTAGGACTCAAGTACACGATTTGGTGCTTTCTCTAGGCCATTACGCGATTAGTTTACCCTTGCAAGGGCGCCGAAAGAAATATTGCCTGACTAAATGCTAAAGACCTGAGCCGGCGCTGCCTAAGCACCGAGTCACTGACTTACCTCTAGGACTCAAGTACACGTTTTGGTGCTTTCTCTAGGCCATTACGCGATTCGTTGTTTTTTACTTACGTACAAGTTAAGGTTAAATATGGCGTCACAAATATGTTTAGCTGTAAACATTTCTCTTAACTTAGATTTTTATTTTACTTCATTTTGTATAAAGCTTTTAGGTGTTTTGACAAATGTGTACTTGTGCTTAATAATGTCTTTTGTCCATGCCTTAGAAATTTGTTGCGGAGAGTGAAATGGGTCCCGAGAGGTCCATGAGTAAATTTACTTTCTCCCTCTAGAAAAGCATAGGCTACATGCTCCATTTACCTTTACGATTTTCAATGGACAAAATATTGGGCATTCTGTGTACTACATTGATATCTTTTTCAGTTGTAGTGAATGGGATAGTAGACTTTATAATTATGACATTTATAGTTATGACTTATAATGACATTCATAAATTATATGCATAGTTATTTGAGCTATATAACATCTAATATATATGTACGTATTGTAGCTCACTCGAAGAGTAATCTATATATTTGTCTTTTATGTTTTGTTTATTGAAAATATCATCCAAAATATAAAAAAATGGAAATTATAAATTATCCATTTTATAGTTTAAAGAAGCAGATTCTTAAAATATCCAGATGATCTTTAAATATAGAGGTTTAAAATATCCAGAGAGTTTAAAAAGGCAAAACTATTTCAAATTTCCATGAAAAACTCTTTTAAAATTTTAGATGTTTAGTTAAACGTCAATATTGCATAGTTTTGTATCAAAAAATTCTACTTTAGAAAATACTCAAATATTGTCACTGTGAAAGCATTGTTCTCCAGGCTTAGTCACTCTTGCCGTACAATATATAAGGCTTTGTAAGATCCTATAATGTGCACTTTACGGCACTTTAATACAAGATTTACGAGCAATGAATCACCCTTCCAGCGGGGTTTTTGTATTAAGGATGTTATGGTAAGGATTTACATCGCCTTTAAATGCATGAAACAAAAACATAATGGTAGAAGATTAATCAATTATATTGAAATTTTATTGAAAATTAAAAAGTTGTGTAATATATTCTGTAACGTTATGTGTGACCATATCTTTTTTGACTTTTTTACAATGTTTTATTTTTATTGTCTGAGATAGTTTTTAAGTATCTGTGATAACTATAAACCAGGTAACACTGTTTAAATGGAATTTCTAGCTATAGGCCTAGCTTAATATTTATTGCAGACCTTAAACAAACGTAAATTAATTTAACTTACATCATTGAATTTCGTTGTGAATATTACTTCGTAACAGTTTTTATAAAGTGAGGTTATTAAATATGTTCCCAGAGTTGGGAAGTCCTATTGATTCCAGAGATTGTACATGACAAATCACAAACATAACTAATGGAATTCTCGTCCAGTAAGACCAGCAAAGACCAGAAATAAGACCAACTAGGCCCTTATTTATATGTTTGTTGCTGAGTATTAAAACTGGCTCTTGTTTTCGTGAATACAGCATTATCACTGTTATTTTCCGTCGGGTATTCTTCATAAGTTAGCAGTAAAAATATAGAAACTGGATTTGTAGTGAAGTATAAAACTAGAAACTAAGTTCAAGATTGAAGCATAATCGATAAAATAGTGATACAGAAACTAATAAAACTAGAAATTTGCTAAGGTGAACGATAATAGTTCGAATACTTTATCATTAAAAGAACATTTATTCAAGGTTTACAAATGGGAATATTTTGTTCATCTTATATAAACGTAGTATAAAAATATAGAATATCTAATAATAAATTGTGCAACTCAATTTATCAACGTATAGACGGAATTGTATGTAAAGAATACAAAAACTTGAAATAGTAATTTTTCAGAATAATCTTTTTTTAACTATTTTCAACTACCTATTCATTAAGAAAATTTCCATGAATGTTATGACTACAATTTAATAAGCTTGTTACAAATGTTTTCATGGTAGAAAGATTTTTTTTAAATCAATTAAAATATTATAGTTATCAAGTGTGAGAACTTTTATTAACCCGAGTATTTGAGACAACAAGGAAAAAAAATAATTACTAAAGTTATCCTGGACCGATGAGATAAATATAATATCCTATATTTAGAACAAGGATAACTATATATAACGCTTTTACTTTATATGCACTAAAGGTATTCCAGATACAGAGTCTTCCATAATCAATTTACACTCCCTGTTTACTTTCTGCTACCTGAGGGTAAAGTTTGACAATATAAGGAGCAAATTGGTTTTCACGCTCTAGACATGCGCATCGAGGTAGACTAATACTCTTCACTTTCCAAACTAAATAAACAGGTAATTTACTGACGGAAATCCGGTTTCAATTCAGTCTGGGTTTAGTGTAGGCGTGGTGATTGCCAGTACAACTTACATGAACTTCTTATCAAGTCCCACATTGTGCTAGTAAATACAAAACATTCAGTTTAAACCCAACTAGAATTACTTTGTCACAGTAATTAATATTTAATGATGCTGAAAAGGTTGCAATAATTGGAAAAAAACTTTAAGGGAGTCAAAGTAAATATTTCTTTGCTTCGAATAACTTTAAATATGAAATTTATTATGGTCCTGATACACACACACACGCACACACACACACACACACACACACACACACACACGCACACACACACACACACACACACACACACACACAGACACACACACACACACACACACACACACACACACACACACACACAAACACACACACACACACACACACACACACACGCCTGCGCGTGCGCACACACACACACACATACACACAAACAAACACACAGTGTTTTCAAGAATTGTGGCTGGTCAGGAACTTTATAAGGGGTCTGGCTGAAGCCGGGCTCACCTAGGCAAGTGGGGAACATGACGGGCACAGGATATGAGGGATAGTCTGATGACTAGAAGCCACGCTGTTTCAAGAATGCTCAACCAGGGACCTTGCGGTAGTTATAATTCGAGGTGAGTCTGAACAGGGAGTTCATCGTGGCCTCCACTTACTGCGCATGCATTAGAAAATCGCCCCCTGCAGAATTACGTAAGTTAGTTCGGTACTGCAGGGAGAGGGATATAGGAATCTTGGCAGGCTGTGATGCTAGTGCTCATGATGAAGTGTGGGGTAGCACAGACACAAATGAGCGTGGCGAGGAGCTCCTCGCCTTCCTTAATGAAGAAAACCTTGTGGTTCTAAACACATGTGGCTAACCAACGTTTGTCACATCAAACAGAAGGTAGATACTAGATATCAATTTCTGTCATAGACACATGGTCAAGTGGTTGCATGACTGGAAGGTTACGGATAAGGCCTCCATGTCAGATCATCGGATTATTACTGCTACGATGAGGGGAGTTGTCTCCCATGTGGTGTGGTTTAGGAGCCCGAGAAGGACAAACTGGGTAGGTTTTAGATTCTCGGTGAGGAGGCGGATGCCAGACTCCCGTGGTCAGTATGGTACACCAAACGAACTGGAAAATACTGAGGCCTGCATCAGGACTGCAATTTCCACGTCGCTTGAGGGAAATTGCTCCCTCTCTTGCTGATAAACACTGAACGCGGAAAACTTAAGTGGAACTGCGAGTTAGAGGCAAGACGGAAAGAGACTAGAAGGGTCTTCAATAGAGGAAGAAATAAAAATATTATTATCTATTAAAGCTGAGACATTTCGTCTAACGCCGTTAAAGCAAAGGTAAGAGTAATTAGTAAGATAATCTACATCGAATCTATAAAGCACTTTGCTCCAATACTGTCACATCGTTGCTTTGAGGTTACTGAAAGCAACTTCGTTTCTTCACGGCAGTTGAAGTTTCAACTGTGGTAATTGAAATATAATTTCTCTAACTGGTTTTACCATTTTTTCTTGGCGGAAAACCTGGTTATACCCATTAACGAACACCTTAAGCGAAGGCTAGTTTACTTTATATAATTCCAATAATTAAATGCCTTTGTGTTAACGATTAAACTTCATAATGCTGACACGTACCAAGATACGAACCTATTTTTTGATTATGGCAACAAGATACACTATTTATGAATCTTATTTTACTATATACAGCTTACTTGTATGTGATTTTAAAATAACATTTGATGTAATTTAGTTAAATGTAAAACTATATGTTTATGTTATTTTTATAAAAAATGCATCGTTAGTGGTAACAATGGCCAGCCTCACTAAGGGTTATGATATTCAGAAAATAATTGTTACAATCAATCATTATTTTGAAGTTGTTCTTGTTTTAAGTCAAATAACCTTAGATCTGTTAAATGATTAAAACCTCGTAAATCTCAAAAACGTTTTGATTAAATTCTGATTGTAAAGTAATCTTCTTCAGAGGAAGTTGTTAATAGACTCACAATGATTTCCACTTAATTACGTTGATTGCTATCAATAGAGGATATGAATAAATTTTTGTTGTTAAAAGGTTTTGCTTATTTATATAGGAAATTACACCACAGTTGCTCCAATTTATAACCTTAGTCTGGTTGTAGCTTTGTGTTAAAAAGTAAAGTATGAAATCAAGAACTGGGAGTAAAATTTCACCTTTATACAGAAGTGAAAGGCTCTAGTAAATGTACAAAGTCTTTCAAAATTGAACACTTATATTAAAATTGGTCACTAGACCTTTTAGTGTTTAAACCACTAATATTTGGTTTAATAGAATTTGAATCCTTTTTTAAGCCTCAAAACACACAACCTCCTACTTCAAATACGAACATAGATACGCCGTGCAAACGTTTAATCAATTAACCTCTGAATCCTTTTTTAAGCCTCAAAACACACAACCTCCTACTTCAAATACGAACATAGATACGCCGTGCAAACGTTTAATCAATTAACCTCTATCTAGCCTCGGAATTAAAACTTCGTTTTAGATTTTTCAATCAAGAAATTTATTCCTATCTATTATTCATTCTGACTTTAAAAGCAAATACTGTTTCATATTTCATTAAAAAGTAAAATATTTTAATTTAAATAAGAAAACCTTTAACCACAGATAAAAGTTTTTATTCAAACCCTATGAACATTTCAGTTACATAGCAACCATCTTCATTGAAAATAAATTATTTCTTTTGTAATGCTTCTTTTGAAGATGATTGAAATGATCAGAAAGTTTGCAAAGGAAGTTTTATTTGTTGTTAAGAGGTTTTATTTATTTCAATTTAAAAATGATACAGCTGTTTCAAGTTATATTTTGTTTGGCTGGGTTGAAAGGTTTCTCAGGATTCGTGTAGTATAAATATTTTAAGGTGACGTTTACTAATATGTGTATCTCATGAATGTCGCAGTAGTTTCGACCAAGTTTCATTATAAAATATAATTTGAAAGTAACGTAGGATATATACCTTGTAATTAAATCAATTTAAACATTCCACATTTGTTCTAAGAGTAAACAAGTTTTCTGTCACGGAAGGATGCTCGCTCTTTAAGGCCAAGCGTAGCAAGATACAAAACGCAACTACTATGTAAACCTTTAATATATATATATATATATATATATATATATATATATATATATTATAATTTTCATTCCTGATGATATTGGTACTGTTTACCAACGAGAAGCTTTGGATATAAATTAATAAATATTCTTGTATTTGAATAACCTATGTTGTTTTAATATATATATATATATATATATATATATATATATATATATATATATATATATATATATTCTGAATTATATATCAAAGTCGAAGAATAAAGAATATGTTTAAAGGCTAATTAACATAATTTTTTGTAATATATCATATTATTTTTTTCATAGTAAACCTTATTATTTATTTCATAATATGTTTAATATCTTTGGGACAATTGTAATAAAATCAGTATAAGAACTATAAAGGAGAGATAGTTAGATGATTAGACATAATAACGAACATGAGGTGGACGAATGACACGACAGTAAATGCATAATATCTCAGGTTTCGTCCCACTTTTAGTAGACAACACAGCACAACAATATTGTAAGGGAGGTGAGGAAGTACGAAAAATAATTCGACAGTAAATGAATAATATTTCAGATTTCGTCCCGCCTTTAGTAGACAACAATGCACAACAATGCACAACATTGGTACAAGAGACGTGAGGAAGTAAGAAGAATATTACGACAGTAAATGCATAATATCTCAGGTTTCGTCCCACTTTTAGTCCACAACAAAGCACAACAATGGTGTAAGAGAGGTGAGGGAGTACCAAAATACCAAAAATAATACCACAGTAAATGCATAATATCTCAGGTTTCGTACCACTTTTAGTGAACAACAAAGCATAACAACGGTGTAAGGGACGTGAGGAAGTAAGAAGAATAATTCGACAGTAAATGCATATTATATCAGGTTTCGTCCCGCCTTTAGTAGACAACAATGCACAACAATGGTGCTTACACAAGGGACGTGTGGAAATGAGAATAAATTTCCTAGATTTAACAATAAAAAGAAAAAATGAAGAATTTGATTATAATATATATCGTAAACCAACACAAACAAACTAAATTATTCCATACAATTCTAAACATCCATATAAACGAAAAATGGCTGCTTTATATAACTTAATATACAGACTGCATAAACTCGCCATGAATAAAGAAAATAAAATGAGGGAAAACATAATTCATCAAAATACAATAGAAAAGAGTTATAAGAAGAAAACTGTCGAAAAACTGAACCATATTATTTTTAAAAAACAACATAATAATATAATTTTGATTAATAGTGATTATAAAACAATATGGACATGATTTACATTTCCTGGTAATGAAATAAAAAATATCAAAGAACTGTTTAAGGGTACCAAAGTCAAATTTACATACAAAACTAATAATAAATTAGTAAATATAATTATTAATAATAGTAAAATTATTAATTTGCATGAAAAAACGCTGTATATAAATTAGAATGCAATTACTGTAATAAAGTTTATATTGAGCAAGCTAAGAAAAAGTTAAAAATAGATATAAAAAACAATTTAATGCTTAAACAAATATTCTTTGAGCTTAGTTTGTGAGGTTATGTTAAAAACAAATATAAACATACACAAAACTCACAAACTAATATTTATTTACTCGTACGCCTTTCAATGACCAAGTCATCATCATCATCAGTGAGTGTTACTACTACAAACTCTAACTTACAACTTACGCATTGAAACGCGTATGAGTAAATAAATGATTAATTTGTGAATTTTGTTTATGTTTTTATTTGTTTTTAATTTAATGCTTATCAAAAACCAGACATATATAAATCGAATTTAACTAATCATTGTATCAATAATAATCATTTATTTCCTATTATAGATAAAATGATACTTATAGAAGAAATTAACAAAGCCCTAAAAATGAATATTTGTGAAACTATAGAAATATATATATACATTATTATTAACAAATTGATAAACAAACAGATACAAAAAACATCAAAATATGACACTATGTTCAATGTATGCAATGTTAAGGCAGCAAATTAATAAATTTGACATTAATGTAATAGATTTTGCAACACTGTTAGATCTAATACTAAGTGTATGTATTACTGATGATGTAGTTACTATTTGGATTTTATGATTCAATCAATTATTCTTGTATTTGTATTTCTCTTATTTTTTAATTTATATGTGTATATATATATAATACGTTTTCTTGTTTAATAATTTAAAACAACATAGGTTATTCAAATATAAGAATATTTATTAATTTATATCCAAAGCTTTTCGTTGGTAAACACAAACATGTAATTATTGTAATTTTCATTCCTGATGATGTTGGTATTGTTTACCAACGAAAAGCTTTGGATATAAATTAATAAATATTCTTGTATATGAATAACCTATGTTGTTTTAATATATATATATATTTTTAAGATAAAATAATATACACAAATACAGGAATATTTAATTTATTGAATAATATTCCTGTATTTGTGTATATTATTTGATCTTAAAAATATTCTAACAGGAAAACACATTTGATATTCTATATATATATATATATATATATATATATATATATATATATATATATATATATATATATATATATATATATATATATATAACCTTCTGAAATGAAAACCGAAATCGAAGAATAAAGTAATAATAAAGAATACTGTTAAAGGTTAAAATATTAACTTAATGTAATTTTAATATGGGTATATAGGTAAACAAGTAATTTATGTTAATAAATGTCACATATAGTCTATGGTTTATTGCGTTATGTATCTAAATGCAAATTTATATTTAACACTGATCAACATATGCATAGTTACATAGTTTCAGTTAAATCCATTGAAAACTTTCAAAACAGAACCTGCAGTATCAAAATAACTCATTCACCATGATACAAAATAGATTATGAAATCGTTAAATCCTTGGAAAACGCAAGCAAATTGGTTCTCTGAGGCTTCTAAAATACATCCTCGGGCATGTTTCAAATCGTCATTTCGAAAGAGATTAACTTCGCGATTTTCAAATTAATAAATTCAGTGTCTGAAAAAGTAAGTTTACGTTTTAAGCTTTGTTAAATCAAATAAAATTTATGTTTGATTAAAAGACATTTTACTGGAACTTAAAATTTCAATTTACATTGTTTCGTTAACAATAGCATCGATTGATCGTTAACAAATGAAATAGTTGTAAGTGATATTTGTCAGTTATACTCAAGCATATGTCCGAGATGTATAACTTTATTTGAGTAATGTTTTTTATAGAATTACATACATTAATTTAGTTTTATGTTGAAATATGAGCTAGATATCTCTGCGAATATCATTACCAATATCATTACCTCAATGGCCCATTTCTTATTCTCTCACCTTCAAACCCTTTTCATTCATTGCAGCCCTCTGTTTCTTCTTGTTTCCAATATTGCTTTCCGCCTTCCTGCGCCTACTTGCCAAGTTCGTCGAGTGTATAAAGCTTCCACCCTATGTTGCAGGCTACATAGAAGTTGCTTTGTACAAAGTTATAGACTATTTAAAATTATAAAAACATAACCTATTTTTATAAACAAATTGTTTGTTAGTATTTCGTTTTAACAAAATTTATATTACTTTTTTAAAATGCCTCTATTAGCTTTTACTGTCCTGATATATATCTTGTACAAATTTTCAATCGGTAATAAAATACGTTTTTATTCATTTAATTAAGTTCAAATACATTTTTTAAACCTGTAGTACAGGTTCGACAATCGACAATCGATGTTATTACAGTTTTTTTTCAAATATTTATTCAATAATTATTTTTAAAATTTGGGAAGTCCAGGTCGCATTCGAACTGTGTATCTTCATGTTCAAAATCTGAGCCAACTTTCCATAGCTAGAAATATATTTATCAAAGATCTATATGAAAAATCATTGCAAATAATCTTGTATACCCTTAAATTGTTGCCATGGTTACCACACAATTTCATAAATAATGCTCTAGGATTAAAAACGACTGAAAAGAATAAAATAAACAAAATGGATTAACGGTATCGAACCTTGATTCACAAACGGACAATGCGATAGGAAAGCGAAAAGAGAATATAACACAATGTAAGGGACGGAAAAAAAGAAAGTGTATAAATAGATAAATGTAGAAAGAAAAATGGAAAATTATAAAAAGTTCGCTTTCTATATTGCCCCTTAGTATCGCTATTCTGACATATGTATATACATATTTTTATTAATAGTAACTATAAAATAAAAATAAAAAAACCTTTTCTTTGTTGATTTATAAGAACAATTGGTGAGAAAACTTATTGTAATTTATCATGATAGTTTTTTCATTCTAAATCATATTATTTAATTCATATTATTCGTAATATCTTTAGGGTTATTAAGATAAGGTCTATAGGCATGAGTTAGAGAGATGGTTAAATATAATAACGATCATAAGGTGGACTAATAATGGGACAGTAAAATCATATTAATTCCAGGCTTCGTTCCGCCTTTAGTAGACAATAGTGTAAATAGCGGGAGGAAGTGAGAAGAATTAGGTTACACAAGAGACACACGAAGCTATTTACTCTATGAAGGAAATTACCCAGCAGAGATGGTTTCTCAAAAACAATAATTCATCCTTTGGAGCAGACTTCAGGAAACTTTAACATAAGGTTTACACTCAACGTGGGGAACAGGAATAGGTTTACAACAATGCAGAATAATGGTGCAAGAGACGCAATGCAGGGAAATTTAACGTAAGCTTTACACACAACGTTGGTAACTGGAATAGGTTTACAACAATAGTGCAAGACACGCGAGGCAGGAAACTTTTACATAAGCTTTACACACAACATGGGGAACTGGAAAAGGTTTACAACAATGCACAACAATGGTGCAAGAGACGCGAGGTAGTAAACGTTAGCAAAATCTTTACACACAACATGGGGAACTGGAAAAGGTTTACACCAATGCACAACAATGGTGCAAGAACACGCGAGCTAGTAAACGTTAGCAAAAGCTTTACACACAACGTTGGTAACTGGAATAGGATTACAACAATGGTGCAAGACACGCGACACAGGAAACTTTTACATAAGCTTTTTACACACAACATGGGGAACTGGAAAAGTTTTACAACAATGCACAACAATGGTGCAAGAGGCGTGAGACAGGAAACTTTAACATAGGCCTTACATACATCATTTTAATGATTTGTCACTTTTTTCAAAACGTTTTATATGTACTTGCTCTAAATATTATAATCATATATTTTTGTAGTGTTATTCATTTACTATATAATATTATAGATAGATTAACCTAGCAATAGTTATAATGATGTCTTATAATTTTTTGGATATACATAGAAATGTATTTCGTATTTTCTGTTTTGCGTATATTTATATGTTGTTTAAAGATATGTACATAAATGTATACACAAACTCGCTCGCGCACTCACACCAACAAGCACATACACACAAACAAATACATATCAATAAATGTATCAGTTCCTGTCACTTTCGAGTACTCAGGCTCATGCGGACACACACACACACTCACTCATAATTCAGAAGATTAAACATTACTGCTCACAATGGCCTAAGGAGGATAGGTTTTATCTAAATCACTAGTTTAACTCAATTCAAAACCTAAAGCATACCAATAAATACCAGAATTGTCACCATAATTTTACTTGTATCAATCATTGTTTACTACTCACCCTAACTAATTTGTCAAAGAGAACTGAAAACTGCTTTACACCGCGGCGCATTTATTCTGTGTATATTGAATTAGCTTTGCTGCTGGAACCTGTGTAATTAGCTGTTGTGTGATGGAAGTTTCTGGGCACGTAAGGGGATGTGATTGGGTTAGTATGAATCTAGCGCGGGTTTACTCCGCGTTAAACCAGGAAATAGCTAATTCCAAGTACAAAGATCATCACAAGTTTTTCATTTGTATTAAATTTGTTCCGAATAAACAGTAGAAAAGATTAGAATTAAACGTAGTTTTAAAAGATTTACAAAATGTTTTATTGAAGTATTATTTCTTTTACTCTTAAATAAATTATTCAACAATTTAGACTGATTTTATTGTTTTGACACGTAGTTGATTTATTTAACCTAATACGATATTATAAATAAAAATATGATATTAAATTCCATGATAATTCATTGAAAAAGATATAATTGAAAAGATCTGAGAAATATCTGGATTTCGTGTCTTATTTAGGACCTTTTGATAATTTATAAAATACCTTTAAAACTGCTGATATTCATTGACTATGTCATTGCGTCTGCTTGAAGCAGATAGAATGTTTAAATACTGTGTAAAATTATTTGGCATTACTTTTTCCAGACGCTAATATTAAACAAATATTGCTGACTGTTTGGCAATGGTATTTTGTTTGTATTTTACAACGCATATTTAAAATCTTGGTTACAGCCTGTCTGTGAACGCTTCAAGAACGAAACATTGTTCAGTATCGGTTTACTTTAACCTACATATAACAAGACGCTACGGGATAACAGTTGGTACTGATGTTTTTGTGTCAGCAAAAGCATATCTTGAGAAGTTAGTACAACTTTAAGTCTCTTATTTTTAACAGTTTAAAATTATCGTTCATCATTTTCTAATTATTTCTCATTTTATGTTATCACAGTCTCTCATTTTATATTACCACAGTTTTTCATTTATTATTATCACAGTTTCTCATTTTTTACTATAACAGTTTCTCACTTTATATTATCAAGTTTCTCATTTTATATTATCACAGTTTTTCATTTTATAATATCACAGTTTCTCATTTTATATTATCACAGTTTCTTATTTAATATTATCACAGTTTCTCATTTTATATAATCTCAGTTTTTCATTTTATATTATCACAGTTTCTTATTTTATAATATCACAGTTTCTCATTTTGTACTATCACAGTTTCTAATTTTATATTGTCAGAGTTTCCATTTTTCAATGTTACCTTTCTTAACATTGCACATATTATTGCTATAAGCTGTATAAGTTATTCAAAGTAACATTTAAAGTAAGAATTACGCTAACTGAAAAAACGTAACACTGCCAGAGAAGCAAATCTCTATTGGTGTATATTCAGAAAGTTATAGTGTACAAAAATTGTACCATCCCAACATTTTTAAAATTCATTACAAAAAAAATGTAATATCATGTAAATAAATGACTGCTCAATAATCAGGTTGCTACTAACACAGTTTTAGTAAATTTTTCTACTTTATATAATCGTAATGACTAACTGAATTGTGTCTACCTTTTTATTATTTCTCCCAGGGATAACGAATGTGTAAATTTAGAAATATAAATAGGTACACTTGAAAATTAAGGTATTCACGTACTCGAATATTTAAAGTGTTTAAGACCTTTAAAGCTATCAAAAATACTGTGACATTTTCTGATTTCTTTACAATCAGTAAGCTGTTCTTATCTCACAGTTTATAAAAGTTCTTACCAATAATTACTTTACAGAGCTTACCTTAATCATGACCTTAATCATAGGGCTTACAGTAAATCGTGACCTGATAAAACTTAGGCTTGAACGCTGTGGCAGAGCCGGAGGACTTGGTAAAGGATTAAATGTCCACCACATCGTTATAGAACAATGCTTTCATAGCAATAACAATGTTATCTTGGTCCGTAGAGTGTTAATTATGCTGCACTAAAACGGATCGATTTGAACGGACGTTTCCTCAAACATATAAATTTAACGTTGAACTGGGAGACAATCGCTTCAGAAACTGACTCCAATGTATTGAAGACGCACCAGTTTCATGGTGTTTTATTTTTGCTAAGTCTCTGCCATTAGAATCGTACCCCTTTTCCTCAGGTATACAGTTGCTAAATCAATATTTACGTTCGGAAACACAAACAATGTCCTAAAAACCATCCCTAATAATAAACAAATATTCTTTGAGTTTTTTTTTTTTTTTTTTTTTTTTTTTTTTTTTTTTTTTTTTCCTGGCGAATATTCTTTGAGCTTAGCTTGTGAGGTTATGTTAGAAACAAATAAAAACATACTCAAAACTCACAAATTAATCATTTATTTACTCATACGCGTTTCAATGAGCAAGTGGGCGAGGCAACCCCTACTGTATAAATACGGAAGTGTAACCTTACTTTCACCCTAGTTGTAAGTTAGAGTTTGTAGTAGTAACACTCACTGATGATGATGACTTGGTCATTGAAACGCGTATGAGTAAATAAATGATTAATTTGTGAGTTTTGTGTATATTTTTATTTGTTTCATCCCTAATAATATTCAGTTTTGTTAGAACCTAATATTTTTAACAAATCCTAATGGTTAATGTAATGTAGAAGTAGTTTGGTTCATACTTTTAGTGATTACCAACGTGACGTTTTCCTTTTATTAGAACACTTTGGTGTTAAGTATAACAAATCATTTACCATAGACAATTTCTGAAACAATTGAAGTGCAACAGTATTAGAAATCAATACACAACTTTGGAAAATTGACTGTATTAAGGTATAAAAAATTTTAATTGATTAGGTAAAACTAAAAACCTTTTATATTAGTACTCAGCTATAGGTTTTAATATTAAAGGGGATAAATGTATAGCTTGAAACGTTGTAAAACGTATTTGCTACTTAACAATTAGTGGTTTGTTGGTCTTTGGTTAGTAAGTCACTATTATTTATTATAGCCATGTAAGATTTTACTGATTCTGCTGCTCCCGCCATTACGAGTCTTCCTGTATCAGTCAGAACTTCCTAAGTAGATCACTTGACAAAGTTATTTTCTGACTAACAGAGGATATTATCATCTAGGAACGGTGGGAAGTGGTACTCAAGATGTTGATGTAGAGGATGGCAGAAATTTCGAATATTAGAACAACCATAACAATGTCTTCGCATTCAAGATATTCTAGGAATGGATGTGCAAACTTAGATAAATAATTTAGTTATGACCTCCTTATTTGTAATTTTTATGAGGTTTACATTAATCTCTTTATTAAGTATTATTAATATTACTTATAAATAATAATTTATTTAATAATTGTTTTAACCGCATTTCCGCTTCCGTTGTTAAAAATTACTTACTACATTGTGGTTGGTAAATATACATTATTACTTAGGATGATTAGGCATTACAACTTATAATAATTATGCATTATTCATGGGATATTTATGCATTATAACTGACGATGAGTGTGCATTACAACTTTGTATAACTATGCATTATTACTTTGAATATTTATGCATTATTACTTGGGAGGATTACGCATTACAACTTATAATAATTATGCATTATTCTTGGGATATTTATGCATCAATACGTTGGATATTTATGCGTAATGCATGACTATGGATAATTATGAATTATTACTTTGAATATTTATGAATGAATTATTACTCGGGTTGGTTACGCATTACAACTGATAATAATTATGCATTACAACTTTGGACAATTATGCATTATTATTTTGACTTTGGATATTTATGCATTATTACCTTGGATATATACGCAATATTACTTTGGATATTTATTCATTATTACTTTGGATATCTATGCTTTATTGCTTTGCATATTTATTCATTATGAATTTGGATATTTATAATTTGCATTATAAGATTGGATATTTATGCATTTTTACTTTGGATATTTATGTATTATGGCTTTGGATATTTATGCAATATGAGTTTGGATATAAATGCAATATTACATTGGACATTTACGCATTATTACTTTCAATAATTTTACATTATTACTTTGAATACCTTTACGCTATTGCTTTGGGCAATTATTTATTATTATTTCGATGAATATGCATTATTATTTTGGATAATTATGCAATTTTACTTTGGATATTTATGCATTATGTTTTTGGACATTTATTTATTATTACTTTTAATATTTTTACATTACACATTTGATAATTATATACCATGACTTAGAGGAATGATAAATTATTACCTATGAAGATTATGCAATATTACTTTGGATATTATTACACTATTACTTTAAATATATAAGCTGTATTACGTTGGATATACATTATTGCTTTGGATATTTATGCATTATTACTTCGAATAATTTTACATTATAACTTTGAATTTATAATAATACTTTTGGCATTTATACATTATTACTTATTATGATTATGTAAAATTGCTTTAGATATTTATGCCTTATTGCTTTTTATATTTGTGCATTTATACTTCCAATACTTTTACATCATTATTTTGAATAAAATAACATTATTACTTTGTGCAATTATACAATATTACTTACGAGGACTATATATGATTACATTGGATATTTATGCATTATTACCTTGGAAATTTATGCATTATTACTTTGATATTTATGAAATATGACTTTGGATATTTTTACAATAATACTTTGGGCAATTATACATTATTACTTACAATGATTATGTGTGAATACTCTGGATTATTATGCATTACAACTTGGGATAATTATGCATTATTATTTTGGATATTTATGCATTTTTACTTTGGTTAATTATCCATTATAACTTTGGATATTTATGCATTATTACTTGGGATGATTACGCATTACAACTTATATTAATTATGCATTATTACGTGGGATATTTATGCTCAATTACTGAGGATGATTATGTATTACAACTTAGGGTAATTACGTATTATTACTCTGGATATCTATGCATTATTACTTTGGTTAAATATCCATTATAACTTTGGATATGTGTGCAATAATACTTCGAATATTTATTTATTATTATTTTGGATATTTATACATGAATACTTTTGATAATTATATATCATGACTTTGAGCACTGATACATTATTACTTACGATGTTTAAGCATTATAATGTTCGATATGTATGCATTAGTACTTTGGATATTATTGCATTATTACTTTAGTTATATATGATTTATTACTTTTGATATTTATCCTTTATAACTTTCGATATTTATGCATTATAACTTTGGTTATTGATTCTTTATTACTTCGGATATTTGTACATTACTATATTTGATAATTATGTATCATGACTACAGAAATGATAAATTCCTACTTACGATAATTATGCATTATTACTTTGGATTTTATTGCATTAATAATTTAGATATTAATGCATTATTACTTTGGATATTATAACGTTATTACTTTAGATATATATCCGTTATTTGGATAATTATGCATTTTGACTTTGGATATTTATACATTATTACTCTGGATACTATTGCATTATTACTTTGGATAATTATGCATTATGACTTTGAATATTGATTCATAATTACTTCGGATATTTTTACCTTACTACATATGATAATTTTATATCATGATTTAGGGGAATGATAAATTATTACTTACGATGATTTTGCATTATTACTTTGGATATATATATATATACATTATTCTTTTGGATGTTTAGGAATTTTACTTCGAATAATTTTACATTATTACACTGTAAAACTTTACATTATTACTTTGGGAATTTTACCATTATTACTTACGATGACATATAATCCACTTACTTTGGATATTTATGCATTATTAATTTGGATATTTATGCAATATTATTTCGTGTAATTTTACCTTAATTGCTTTGAATATTTTTACATTAGTACTTTGGGCAATTAAACATTATTACTTAGGATAATTATGTATGATTACATTTTTATATTTATGCAATATTACTTTGGATATTTTAGCATTATTACTTTGGGTATTTATGCATTATTACTTTAGTATTTATTCATTACTATTTCGAATAATTGAAGATTAACTTTACATTATTAATTTGGGCAGTTAAAAATTTTTACTTACGATGATTACGTATGATTACTTTGGATATTTATGCATTATTACTTGGAATAAATTTACATTATTACTTTGAATTTATTTACATTTTTACTTTGATCCATTATACACTATTACTTCCGAGTATTACTTATGAATTATAACTTTAGGTAGTTATGCATTATTATTTCGAATAATTTTACATTATTACTTTGATTAACTTTTCATTATTACTTTGGGCAGTTATACATTATTTCTTACGATTATTATGTATGAATACTTTGGATATTTATACATTATTACTTTGGGTATTTATGATTTATTTCTTAAAATTGTTTTCCTTTATTACTTTGAATAACTTTACATTATTACTTTCGGCAATTATACATTATTACTTAAGATAATTATTTTGGATATTTATGCATTATTACTTTGGGTATTTATGCTTTATTTCTTAAAATTGTTTTACTTTATTACTTTGAATAACTTTACATTATTACTTTCGGCAATTATACATTATTACTTAAGATAATTGTTTTGGATATATTTGCATTATTACTTTGGGTATTTATGCTTTATTTCTTCGAATCATTTCATCTTATTTCTTTGAATAACTATATATTATTACTTTGGGCAATTATACATTTTTATTTACGACTATTATGTATGATAGCTTTGGACGTTTATGAATTATAACTTTGGAAAGTTATGCATTATTACTTTGGGTATTTATGCTTTTATTTATTTCTTCGTATAATTTTACAATATTACTGTGATTAAGCTTACATTATTACTTTAGGCAATTATACACTATTACTTACGATGATTATGTATGATTACTTCGGATGTTTATGCATTATTACTTTGGATATTTATTCCTTATTACTTCGAATAATTTTACAATATTACTTTTAATAACTTTACAATTTTACTTCGTCTAATGAAACAATATTTTCTTAAAATGAATTGTTTAATTTTACTTTATTACTTACAATGATTAGTTATGATTACTTTGGATATTTATGCATCGTTACTACCAATAATTTTAATTTATTATTTTGAATAACTCTAGATTATTACTTTTTGCAATTATACTTTATTACTTACAATGATTAAGTATAATAACTTTGGTTATTTTTGCATTATTACTTTGGCATTTAGTCATTATTGCTTCGAATAATTTTCCATTATTACTTTGATTAATTTTACATTATTAGTTTGGGCAATTATACATTACTATTTACGATGAATATCTATGATTACTTTAAATATTTATTTATTATTATTTTAGATATTTTTGCAATATTACTTTGGTATTTATGCATTATTACTTCGAATAATTTTACATTATTACTTTGAATAACTTTACATTATTACTTTGAATAACTTTACATTATAACTTTGGGCAATTACACTTTATTACTTACGAAAATTATGTATGAATACTTGGATATTTATGCATTATTACTTTGGTATTTATGCATTATTAATGAGAATAATTTTACATTAGTACTTTTTTCAACTTTATATGATTTCTTTGGGAAATTATACATTATTATGTATGACAGCTTTGGAAAATTATTCATTATTTCTCTGGATATTTATGCAATATTTCTTTGGATATTTATGCATTATTACATTGGTGTTAATGAATTATTACTTCGAATAATTTTACATTATTACTTTGAGTAACTTAACGTTATATTTTTGGGCAATTATACATTATTACCCACGATGATTATGTACTATTACTTTGGATATTTAAGCATCATTACTGTGGGTATTTATGTTTTATTACTTTAAATGGTTAGTCGTTACTACTTTGGATATATACGTATCAGTAATTTGATAGTTCTTAATGATTACATTGGATAGTTATACATTATTACTTTGGATAATTATGGATTATTACTTTGGCTAGTTTTTCATTTTTATTGGATAATAATACATTACTATTTAGATAATTATACAATACTATTTTTGTAACTATACAATAATACATTGATAATCATGCCTTATACCTTAAATAATTAATCTTTATTACTTTCTGTAACTATACATTAATACTTTATATAATACTTTACTTATTTTCGTGACCAGATAAGATATCATTCATATATAATATTTTCAATAAAAAATTAGTAATTAAATGAGGGTCCTAGTACAAACCTAATTTGCACCTTAAAGCGGACTTGCATTAGAAAATATCTACGTTCCGTTCATTTAACTGTAATGAAATCGCGGCCGTGATCGGTTTGCACAGCTCTCGAGAGTAGCTGTCCGGTATCTGGTCCAATGTTTGGCCGCGTTGCATAAATACGAGCTAATCCGCTTTTGCTTGGAAATTATTCGTATATACGACAATTTGCTTTTAGAAGATTTTGTTGTTTCTATTAGTTTAACTGCCTGTTAATGATAACTTTGTTTCGAATCCTATGCTATCACTTACAAAACAAAGATATTTTATATAGTCACTGAAACCACATATTTTTCTATTCCTTCTAAATTCGTTAAAAATTTCAAAAGCTTTTAAAAACTAAACCAGTTTGGCTGTATGAACGCACTAAGTGTTCATCTAGCTGTAAATATTTCACAGTTAGTTCCAGTTCTTTATTTCTTATCTAACAACTGCCTTATCTCTTTTCCGTAACCGTCTGAGGTTTGCAATACACTTTGCATATGCAAATTAACTGTCATTTCTTATATAGATCGATTACTGAAAAAAGTAAAGTAAAATGTTTAAGCCAGATTAAAATAAGTTGGATAGGAATCGTCGGATTAGACCAAATGAATAGAGGGGAATAAATGAAGGTTTGTCCAAATTGCGGTACCAGTGAATAACAGGTAAAGTTTAACCATTACATCTAGACAAACATATATATCTACTCTTCTAACAGCCTTAGAGTTTTTGTGTGTCTCCAAGTTGCGTGATATAATAAGGGATATGCGTTACTAAGGAGACACATTTACTTCATAATAGCAATATTAATATGATCGTGTTGAAAAGCTTCATAATTATTGTTGTCAATAAAACCATAAATATAAGGAATACTCTTATGTATTCCATAGCCACAGAAAAACATTTTTTTGTGTAATTCAGTGTTTAGTAACACAGCAAGAGTTGTGATTATCCAACTCAATACGTATTGTAACATCGTATGTGGGCCTAACCAAACGACTCTTGTAAAGTCACGGTTTTGAAATGATACATTTTAATTCGATTAAGTTATAATTACATATATTGAATATTATTTATTATTATTGTTAACATAAATTATGTTAGTAATCAGAATAAAATAATATATTTTAAAATCCACAGAGATATTTTTTCAATTTAAACTGAAGCATAAGGTTAAAAACTTATGATTTGATGTAAAATGTTAGTTGTTTTGTTGAAATTTGTATCAAATTTTAAAATTTAATTATTCATTTCCTTCTATTAGTTCACAATTTTCGTGTATATATATATATATATATATATATATATATATATATAAATATATATATATATATATATATATATATATATATATATATATATATATATGAATAGTTATTATCTGGAGTACATCCGTTCATTCTACAGTGCATAATATCGCAGTTCCGACGTTTCGCTAGATTCTCATCTAGCATAAACGAGGTGAACCCAACAACCGCTTCACTCGCTCTTCAAATGTTGTTGGGTTCACCTCGTCAATGTTGGATGAGATTCTAGCGAAACGTCGGCACTGCGGTTTTATGTACTGCAGAATGAACGGATGTAAATTAATTTTTATTCATTTATTCAAGTTCAAATATAATTTTTTAAACTTGTAAGGAATGACTCTTGATGTTAGTTCAGTTTTTTTCTTCAAACGTTAATTCATTAATTAAATTTAATACTAAATTAACTTAAGTTTTAAATGTAAAACAAACTTTTCCCAAAAATGGCAAGGTATGTAATTTAGTTATTTCAACCATTTGGCCTAATATTCGTGGTAACATATGATTTTACAAATCAACAACTTTCGTGGTAAAGGCTATGTGGTAGAACAGCTGGTTTAAGAAATGGGTCATGCTACTTTATTCGTACTAATTTCCATTATTTAATAAAAAGTAACAAACATAAAAACTTTCAGGTTACCCTGACCTAAATAGGAATTGACTTTGTTTTTTTTATTTTAACATTTAGCAGTAACAATTTATATAAAGAATAACGATTGTTGAAGAAACAATTCTTGATCTAAACACATGTAATACTCGCATCTAGGAGCTCTAAAATGCATCTAAGTAACCTGTATTTATTGCGATTGTATTGAATGCAGATTACGAGCGATCTTTGTGAGGGAAGTTAGTTGTAGTAGATCTGATGGTTTTATGTTTTTACGGCCAAATATGTGTTGTAAATCTTTATGCTGACTTACCTAATAGAAAGACCGTACGGGGGGGGGGGTTGATTCATTGCTCGTAAATCTTACACTAAACTTCCCCGTCATAAGTAGAGGAGGTCTTCAGATTGTAAGAATTTACCCGCCTTGTATTAGTCAGTGATGTTTCTGTTATCCTTACAAATGTAGCACTATTTTCCTTAATGCATTACTCTTGTGAAGTAGAATAACAGGTATTTATACAAGCAAAGTTCTTAATAGGCAAGTTTATTGATATACTTGGCGTTTTAAAGTAATAATTATTCAATATTATAGGTTTTAAGAATTATTTTTGTTTGTTAATTTAAATATTGCTTTGTTATCAGATATTAATAACAGCAAAACATTGTTTAATTTTTAAAAAGAGTTTCTTGAATTGTATAATTTCTGGACTTACATATGTGAATTATATATATTTAATTTTTAATGACAAATATATTAAATATTATTTTGAATTTCGCTTTTATAATTTTATTTTTACATGTATTTAACTGTGTGAGATGAGGTGTCTTCTTATTTATTAATATGTTTTCCTATTTCAACTAATAAACCATAGATGGTTTCTTTATTAATGAACCATGAATGGCAAAACTCGAATACTAGGGTCTCTTCTCTTTGCTGTAACTGGAAGCAACTCTAGTACAATCCAGAAGTGAACAACCATAAATGCTTTTAATAAGTCTATTTTTTTAAATAACATTTTATCTGCGTAGATTTTATGTTGGGATTTAAACATCCCGCATACTTGAACATTCACTTAAATACAAATTTTATTCAAGTATATTTTAAAGTTCACATTGCAACAAAAGAGCTACAACTAGGTTACTACTATTAGATGCGATTTTTTAATTATCTTTTCATTTTCACCCAAAATTATCTTTTAATTTATTTTGGAAAAAACTGTTGTGGAAACAATAAATAAAAACAAAAATTTAGTTTATAATCATTTTTAACAGCATACGGTGAGATAATTGTATTTTTCTTGTTTGTATTCAATCAGAGTGTTTGACCCTTTACAATTAGCGTCCTTGTTACGTCTTGCAGGAATTCCAGAGCACGTAAAGTCGAGCTGGTTGGGTTACGTATACGTACGCTGGATCTGCCCATGAGTTACGTACTAAGATATAATAATTTTAAATCCATGAAATGTTCATTATAAAGGATATATACTATAGCAAGTGTTCAGTGGTACAACATATAACAATAAAAAATATTAGAAAACCCCCAGTACCACAAAAAAATTTAAAAAAATAATATTTAAAGTTGGCTAAAACTAAACACTTATGTACATTTCGAAGACCATGCCATCATCGGAGGGTTGTCGGAGGGTAGTAAGACCCATCATCAGAGGGTCTAATTATAATCTAAAATACAATACAATTTTTAAACTAGCGTCAGTTCAGCTGTGTGCAGAGCGCAGATAGGGTTATCGCTGTCAGCCAGACCAAACCCGCGATTGTGAAGTTATAAGAGAATCTATTTTAGTGGCATTATTTGTTAAAAAGTGGAAAAAGGTTGTACTTGAAAACAAATAATTTTAAAAATAAGATCGCTTTCAATGTAATGAAACTTCATTACGTACTTCGGATAATATTTACATTAATTTATTGTTATTGTATATTTATAATAATATTTATGACCATTTTTAGCACAAGTGAACAAATCGATGTTTACTATATTCTGTTGTAGCATCATTTCTACTACTGCTTCTGACCTGTTTCTGTTTCTATTTCGAAAGCAGTTGATATATTTCATGGTTGTTACGCACATGTCTTAGATATGTTTAAAAAGTTAAATTAAACTCCACTTCTTTAATCAGCTACTGATTGGCTTTGCCAATAAAAAAGTAAAGAGTTGAACAGTTATTAATATGTGATCTTTGCCTATAGCAGTACATTCTGTAGGCTACTGTTCGGTTGTGTGGTTTCGGCTATTTTTGTTCGTAGCCACCCTGGTTATTTACGAAATTTAATTAATAATTTTCTCCAATAAATTTTTATTACTCATCAGATTAACTGCTCCTGAAGAACACATGTTTGTCCAATTTAACTTCTTCTGGAATAGAGGAAGGGTTAAATTTAATTAAAAGTCGTACTTTGAATAAACTAAATATTTTATTTATCAATAAAAAAAAAAATCAAATTGTCCGTGAAAATTACAATTGTAATTTAGAAAAAAATAAATTCGCAAAATTCAGTTTCTGAGAAGTAGGCTATGGAGAGTAAATTTGTGATTGATAGGTAGTTGATATATTATCAATAAAAATATCCTCCGCTATATTTCACAAATTCCTGATAAATTTAATAACTTGATAATTTAAAATTATTGATAAATTTTAAACAAATTTTGAACTTTGTTAATTTGGTCCAGTGCTTAGGAGATTGTGCATAGCTCCGGTGGATATCAGGTAAACAACCCCACTAACTTGGGCCGTATACTGATCAGATGGTTCTAACTATATAAGCGGCGAATACATGCTTCTACACGTAAAGGTGTGTAGTCTCTCCATTACTCTAGAGCAAACTCAATAAATGCGACTATTTTAAAATCATCATTTCTTTATAAACTGAGAGAGGTTCAGGTTTATGTAATACCTTTTGTATACATTCATATATAACCACTTACATTTACTATATATAAACGTAGCTTTTTAATTGCTTTACTTTAGGAATTATGTTTCCCAGAGATAAATTATTTTCAACCCCTATTTATTCAGTTATATTGTTACTTAATTCTAGTTTTAGGAAACAAACATTGGGTTTTATAAAAAAAAATAAATAACAAAAATAGGCGCCAAACTCATTAACTTGAGAAGAGAGTATATATAAAGGAGAGCAAATACTTTCTGAACCATGACATGAAATGAGGGCTATAAACTTCCTGTAATGCACGACCCTCTTCCGGGTCATTAGCCAATAGCCTTGGCATTTGAATCATATGGACCATGCTTGATTCGAAATTATTGCATTTGACGTTCTCTTGGCTCTATTTGTAGATTGAGTTTTATCAATGATTACGAGAAGGATAACAACAAACTGTTGGCAGAGCATTACTAGTTTGGACGTTGCAATATATTAAATAGGCGTTTTATTATTTATAAGGGTAACTACCTAAATATTACTTTACAATAACAATAATGTAACACAGAATAACGGCTATGGAGACAGAAAAAAAGCATAAACACGCATAACACACACAAACACGCGTGGTTTAATATGTTTTATTATTTCCTTATTTCTTATAATATAATATAAATAAAATCAATATTATAAATAATAAATACTACATACTGCCATGTCATTGTTTTATTGCATACACTTATTAGATTACTTTCACTATGTCATTTAAGAGATATATTACTGTACCTAATTTCAGGTGGAGCAACTTTCTGAGGTATAGTAATATACATTCACTACATAACATCTGTAGAACATTTTGTAATTATTATTAACGGTATATTGTCTACTGTTATTGATACCTGTCGTTAGATTTGGTAGTATATGTATTTACTGACGATCTTTAAACATTTATTAATCACAATTGTATTTAGAAAAAAATATTAATATATATTTTTTTTATTCTTCTGCGATTATTTGTGTTGTATTAATTATATATGTATTAATTAATTTTGTATTAAAAAAAAAAATTTTATTTTAATTCTGAATGAAAATAAAATTATTCCCTTACACTAAAAGCCTTTTCTTTTCAATTTAAGCCCGTCTATGTGCCCGGCTGAGTTGATTGCACAAGCTAAGCTGCCTTGAAAACTGTGCCACTATCACCCAACTTCCAGCTGATTTATTTTAAAAATACAAATAATGTTAAAAGAATTTGTATATGTATGTAAAATCTAGTACGTTAAGACCATTGCGTGTGTGTGTGTGTGTGAGAGAAAGAGAGAGACTGGGGTATTTGTGAGTGTGTATACAATGTAGGGGAGAATGGGGTAATGAGGGTCAGTGGGTAATGGGGGTCATTGCAGTTTTGGACAAATGAACGGGAGTACAACGCTCTGTATGGTATTGCACTCTCGACATCAGCTTCGTAAACTAACATACAAACATTGGTAGTCGAGGCGCCATTGTGATAGGACATACATCACGTTTTGTTTTTGTGGCCGTGTTGTTATAATTTTCAACTGACTTTAATTATCTGTAAGTACCATTCCACCACTATCTTTCCTTATATTATATAGCACAATCTGAAGATATTGTTATTCTAAGCATTTTCGTGTGTTTAAATGTAATTTTTGTGTTTATAGTTAATTGTGAATATGTCAACAATATTTGTTTACACTGTGGGGTAATGGTGGTAATTTTCATTGGGGAATACGGGTCAGCTGACCCTCATTCCCCTACATTATTTTAAATGTTAAATAATAAATTAACAATAAATTACGATAAGCTATTTGTTATTTCGTTGTTTCAGGAGGTATGGGTAGAAAATATATTAAAAAAACTACCAGAGGGAGCTGGTCAGAAGATCGCCTTCAAGAAGCCATACGCTTTATAGAACAAGGCAACTCCGTAAGATCTGCCAGCAAACAGTTTGATATCCCTTTTGAAAGTTTGAGAAAAAGAAAATGTAATAATCTTTTAGGAAAACCTAAACTTGGTCGTGGGACAGTCTTGTCTACTGAAGATGAGAAATTACTTACTGCCAGACTACAGCTGCTAGATAATTTATTTTATGGATTATCACCTATGGGTATTCGGCGAATAGCTTACGAATTTGTGGAATCTAAGAAAATATCTCATCCATTTTCAAAACATACCAAGCTTGCAGGAAGAGACTGGTTTGAGGGTTTTATAAAAAGAAATCCTCTTCGTGTTCGCAAACCTGAAGCTGTGAGTATTAACAGAGTCACAGGACTGAATAGAGAAGATGTCACGAGATTTTTCGATAATCTTGAAGGTGTAATGACCAAAGAGAAATACACTCCTGACTGTATTTACAACATGGATGAAACCGGTGTGACAACGGTTCAAGACCCAGGAAAAGTAGTGTCAACACAAGGAAAAAAAAGGGTAGGATCGGTTACCAGCTGGGAAAGGGGGAAAAACATAACTGTGATCTGTGCTATGAATGCTGCAGGGAATTTCATTCCGCCTATGTTTATTTATCCTCGAAAAAGGATGTCCCCACAGCTTCAGAAAGACGGCCCACCATGTGCAATTTATGATTGCACTCATAATGGATGGTCAAACGAAACAATGTTTGTCAAATGGTTGGAGCACTTCATTCACCACTCAAATGCAAGCGTAGAACGTAAAGTTCTATTAGTACTTGATAACCACGCAAGCCATGTGACTTTAGAATCCCTGGAGTTGTGCAGACAAAACGGTATTACGATGCTATCCATTCCTCCACACACCTCTCACAGGATGCAGCCCCTTGATGTGGCTTTCTACTCACCCCTTAAATCAGGATTCCGCCGTGAATGTGATTTGTACATGAGGTCGTCCAACCTCCTGAAGATAACACCATACGAAATAGCTGGGCTCTTTAATAAAGCGTATTGTAAAGTTGCGACAATGACGAATGCAATAGCCGGTTTCAAAGACACTGGAATTTATCCAGTTAATCCTGATGTCTTTACAGATATCGATTTTCTCCCAGCAGACACCCTCTTATCTAGCCTTGAGGTATCTGACATCCTAGTAGAAAATGATGAAGTCATCGAATCTCCACTTTGCTCACCACAAGAAGTTCCTGACGCTGATAAAGCACCTAATGTTCAATTTGACAATGACCAGACTTTGTGCAGACCGTCCACATCTCGACAAGCAAATGATACCTTGAGACAGGATCTGACACTGGAAGATTTGATACCACTGCCAAAAAAAATGCCTGTAGGAAAAAAAGGGGTAAAAAAACAACGCTCAGAAATATTAACCTCAACTCCACAAAAGAATCTACTATTAGAAAGGATGAAGATAAAACACGAGAAAGAACGGGAAAAAGATTTGAAAAGAAAACGAAGAATTGAGAATGCAAAAATAAATGACGTGACTCACAGAGATAAGAAAATTAAAAAAATAAACAAAAGAAAGAAAGCTAGGCGAAACCTAAATTTCTTTACAGACAGTGAAGAAGAGGAAGAAAACGTTGACGAAAATCTCTTATGTGACGATGACGAATTGGATGAGCTGTCCCGAGAAGAAAACGAAACCTGCTTCATATGTGGAGACTATGGAAAAGACAAAGAGGAGTGGTACAGATGCACTTCTTGTGGCAATTGGGTGCATGCACTCTGCAGTGGCTTCGACACTCCAAACAATTATATTTGTGACAAATGTCGTTGAAAAATTACATACTTTTCTTAATTTCATTAATTTTTATTGTTTATTGTGTTTAATAAAAGTTTATCTTTTGTAAAATGTTATTTTTGTATTTTCCCATTTGTTTTACATTAGGAAATATTTGACCACCATTACCCCAAAGGTGGGGGAAAACGGGTCAAAACACATTTTTTACTTTTTACATTATAATATAGGTTACCATTATCGTGACATATTCCAATAATCATATGTTATAACTAATAACATTATACATCAAATGACTGACTTCTAAAAGATTATTCACAGATTTTCTATTTTTTATTGAATATCTCCCTTAGGTGACCCGCATTACCCCAATCTCCCCTATATACGTAAATAAATGTGTAAAGAATTATAAATGATGCTTGTATATAAATATGCATACAATAATTGTTTCACTGTTTTCTTCAGTTCACTTTAATTCAGAATATACTTGATAAGGCAATACAAAATGTCACCTACTTTCGGGTGTATGCTCAGCTCCCATTGTGTGTAGTATAGGGATACCCTTTTTCCATAATTTGCATAAATAATAAAAATATATATAGTATTCTATGCTATATATATATATATATATATATATATATATATATATGTGTGTGTGTGTGTGTGTGTGTGTGTGTGTGTGTGTGTGTATGTGTGTGTGTGTGTGAATTTTTACAGTAATTGAAAAGTTTTAAATTTTATCGGATTTGCTAGGATCACTAGTTAATGAAAATCAGAATCCACAACTATTTCAGTGTTTTAATGCGGTAGTACTTACCTCTTTGCGTCAGTATGCCAAACGTAAGTCCCTTGTACAGCGTAAATTCATGATAAGTAATTCTTACTCCTCCGGGACTTGTAAATTACATGTTCTCTAATTTTGTCCAATAGAATGCGTTAGTAGGAGCAAAGTAGATTGGTTTTGTAGCACAGATATTAGAAGCGTGTTTTGTTCACGTATATTGTGTGGGGGTAGTTTAAAGTTAACTCTTCGGACATCTAGGGTTTACTGTAACCATTTATTATAGGATTAGGGCAAGAGTAGCAGGCTATGCACACAGGAGCAGTAACGGATAAACCTGTTTAATCGATGTAGAATTCCACTAAAATACATGGTTAGTAAGAGGTTCAATACGTGCATTTTAAGGGGAGAATATAGCTGCGTCGAGAGTTGGCTAGTGTGCTGCTATGTCGAAATAATCAATAGTGGTTTCTGATCCTATTATAAAATAAAGGATTAGCTAAATTCTTGTATCATATTTTATTAAAAGTTTGATATAATTTTGCAATACAAACTTTGGCGAAAACCCCAATAGCACAAGAATAATCAAAAATAACAAATATTACAAAATACCTAAGATTAAACCCTTATGTACATTTCGATGACCAAGTGATCACCATCAGAGGGTCATATTAAAAAATTACAATCTAGAAATACAAGTTTCCTAAGATGAGTTTTTTACAATATTTTTACTGTAATATATAATGCCATTGAGGTCTTGGTATTGCAACTTATGTTATGTTTATATAACTATATATTAATATTATAGATCCACAGTTATTGCAATATCGTACGTTCCGACGAAACCACCAACCAAAGGAAAAAACATTGCATTGATTTTGACACCAATATGTTTAATCAGTATAAGAAACATTTAATAATACTGAAGAGAATCACGCCTAATCCGAAGCTTTATATTTATAACCAAAACGTTTCGTATGTCTTCCAAAATACGTTTCAAAATGTAACAATTTTTGTTGTCTTTGACAAAATATAAATAAAAGTAAAATATTACAACTAATTACTCTTGAAATAACTTCGTGGAACAAAGAATTGAAGGTTTTCCTGCAAAGCAAAGCAAGTATTGAGCATTACGATTTGCCTCGTTAAATAGAGTTAACGAGCCTCTTTACCTTAGGAGATACAGAGCACTCTCAAGAGAAATACTGAAAGTGAATGGAATACTAACCGTCCTGAAAATATGAGGAACCTCTTCGCTCCATATCATACTGCTATAATTTATAGTATATAAGTAATGTTTTCGTGTAAAATTATAACATACTCTAATTTTGTACTCATAAATTTTGTCTACAAAAAAACCAAAATCAAGACTATTTTATAATTCAATTTCATAAAGTGTATAATTTCAAACTAAACAAGATATATAACCACTAAACAATTTTTGTTAATGTAATGATAAGTGCCAGTTTCATAAGTTTAGTTCCTCGCTCACTTGTTGAAAATTTAATGAGATCTCCTATTTTAAATAAAATTTCTTAATAAAAAAATATTAACGTTTTATACATTATTTTATATTTCTTTTATTAAATTAAAAACTCAAAATAATCTATCCTTTCGCCTTGCCGAGTTTCTAGTTTAAGATATTTCTCGTATTGTACTGTTATAGCGTAATTTCATTTATTTTGGCGTTCAGTATTTATATTATATTCACCACTCATAGTTTATTCAACACGATTGTAATGTTCTTGTTTCTTTGATTCTGTTTTACTGCAAGCATTCTACTAATATTTAAACATTAATATATATATGTGTGTGTGTGTGTGTGTGTGTGTGTCGATACGTGTTATTTCACGGATGGAAAAATGTGATGAAGAGTTATTATCAGGAGTACATCCGCTCATTCTGAAGTACACAAATCGCAGTTCCGACGTTTCGCTAGAATCTCTTAACAAGTAGAAAACGTCAGCGCTGTACAAGCACCACTGCGATACAGGGCATACCATTGATTTCCAGTCTTGCCGGCAGATTACTCAAGTGGAAAAATACAGGACTAGAATTATTCGTGAGGCTGTCGAAATAAAGAAGCAAGGGAGTCTTTACACACGCGATGATACTTTGAATTTGCCCTCAGTGTGGAAATGTGTCATCGATAGATTGTATCGGCAGAAAGGTGAACAAAGGGAAAGGAATGTGAGTAATTGTTTGGCTCCGGTGTGTGTGGATTGACGTCAATGGGCGTGGCTTCATTCCTCTCTATATAGGAGCAGATTCATCTGCGCTCCTCACTCGCTCTTCAACTGTTGTTGGATTCACCTCGTTAATGCTACATGAGATTCTAACGAAACGTCCTAACTGCGATTTTATGCACTGCAGAATGAACGGATGTACTCCAGATAATAACTACATCACACACACACACACACACACACACACACACACACACACACACACACACACACACACACACACACACACACACACACACACACACACACACACACACACACACACACACACACACACACACACACACACACACACACACATACACACACACATATATATATATATATATATATATATATATATATACATATACAAATTATCAATCGTTAATAAAATACTTGCTATTCATTCAATCAAGTTACAATATATTCTTTAAAGTTCCAGTGGAAGACAATTAATGTTAATAAAGTTTAAAAATATTTAATTCATGCATTAAATTATTTATTAAATTTTATTTTATCTAGAACAACTTTTCACAAAAGGGGCAAGGTTTGTAGTTTAGTTATGTTATCCCATTTTACTTCAAATAAGTGATAACATATGATTTCTTCAATACATCTGATTTTATGTTACAGGTTATGTAGTAGAACACCTGTTTTAACTCACAGGATTAGTTACATTATTTATATTAATTATATATTAATATATGATAATAGTTGTTTAACAAAAAGTAACTGAAATGAAATGTTTCTTTGTTGACCCAAGTAGGAATTGCCTTTCAAACATTTTTGCTTATATTACTTGATGTGTCAGTATATTAGCTTTTATTTCTAAACGTAAATTGTAATTGGAATTTTTTTATAATTATTTGTGAGATGAAATAAATAATTTTTTCGTAATTTAAAAAAAATAGGAAACAGAAGAAAAATAAAAATGTTAATTTAAATTCATGGTTGCAAACACTTTCGTGCGAGTAATATAAATCTACAATTACATTTCTCTTATAATATTTAAATAATTACAATTATAGCTAGGTTTCTGCGTTTTCAAGAACTGTTACAAAATACAATTTTTAAAATAATATTTTATAATCTAGTATTTACAAGTCAAGTATAAACCTGACGAAGCCATTATAATTGGCTTCCCACTGTTCTGAAGCTTTAATTCGAATGCAACAGAAGTTGAGCGTTTTATTTTATAATATAAAAGGACAGTTGGACACTTTTATTGTATCGCTAAAAAGAGCTTTCCTAAAGAATGGGCGTCAGTTCAAGACGAAATGTATCTAATAATTGTTCCTAGAAATTGTATGCTATTCACAAACATATCATTAATAGAGTAAAAAGCTGAAGCGCAATGCACATCTATTGTTTTGCAATATACTCCTCCTAAAGTAAGTGTTTGTAACACACAGAAATACGTGATGAACAAAATAAAATACCATTCATTTAGATATAATGGTTTTGAAAATGTAAAACCCTAATAAATATTTACTTCGAATTATTTTTGAAGGCTTTGAATACCCCTCCAAATATAAACCTCGACTCTATTGTCTAAATATTCTGAGTAATTGTAATATAAATTTATATATATTAAGTTTCTAAACCTTAACTACACGTTGCAGGAAATGTACTTTAATTTTACCTTAATGTTCAGGTAAGGTATACAATCTTATTATATAAGATAACACAGTTTGAATCCATTTTCAATATGGATATATATGCATATGAGTTTGTTTGGGCTCTATATACACTTGGGTTTTTACACACGGGTATCATGTCCAGGACTAATGATAGACACCCGGGATTCATGAGTTTGAGTTTGGTTTCATGGAGGTGTGAGTTAGCATGCTGGATAATAGATTCGCCCCAGAATTAGCACCTAATTTAGAGTTATTTCGACAAGGGAAAAAGAGTGGAGGTCTTTAACCTGCTTGCTTCTCATTTAACCTTATGTATCTCACTGAAAGGTTTACAAACACGCTGGCGAATGCTTGAATTTGAACAGTAAGTTTAACGTTATGTTGATTTTATTCGTTCTGCCTAACTATGCTTCAATCGTTTAATGTAACCTTTCTGTTATGTTCATACATTGTACGGTTTTAGATGTAATATTTATTTCCTGTTGACTAAACCTATTTTATGAATTAGTGAATGTAGAGTTAAATACAAGAGCTTTTGAGAAAATGTAGAATCTGTAATCTCTAAGCATTTAAAATATCTATTAGAACTATTTTTATAAAATCTATGAGAAAAATAATAATAATATGATTGCATGCGAAATTTGTTAATATACATTTCCAAGACAAATAATGCAGTTCCCCCTTCAATAGTTTAGAACAGTATTTAAAATTTTATATATATTACATTATTTCTTAAATATACATGAATAAGATTAAAATGCTAATATGGTACATGTATTCATGTTGGTAATAACTAAACTAAAAGCAACATTAGGGCATATATTTGTGGCCTTTAGACGAAGGGATTAGGGCTCTAAGCCCACTCCCTTCCAGTTTAGCCTATTACTGTTACTTCTAAAGGGTTTTCACACCTTTATATATTCAGCCATTCATTATTGCGTTTTGTGATTAATCAAAATTTCATTTCAAGATAAAGGTACGAATCTAACGTGCTCAGGTACTCTCGAAATACACGCCTGGCGAAAACAAATGTTATATTTTATTTTGATTTGGAAAATACCCGGCGTCATTAAAATATAAGTGCCGACGTTTCAACTGCCAACGAATTTTTTAAATTTCCGTCCCTGGTTTAAAATCCTGACATTTTTGATAACATACATTTATTTAACACATTTTGCGTGTAGTTCAGTTACAAAAATATATTACAAAACAGTGATTAAATTAAAATTCGAATAATTTTAAAACATTATTTAAACGAATTCTTTGATAAATACTGACGATAAATATATTACAGTAAATAGCTTTAAAAACACCGTTACGCCAGTTTACTGTATTCAAAAAATGTGTAATAACAAAATTGTTTGAATTAGTCTTTACAACGATAAACCTTTGAGTTTTATCCCTTGTGGAATATATATGTATTAAGCAATACCCACCACAAGGGGGTTACATTGCCTTGTAGGGCCTAAGTATAGGATTCCTTTGGCCTATCAAGAACACCAGGCAAAGGGATCGGTACTGTAAGCGTTATTTATTGCGTGAGGTGAAAAGTCTTTTACTCTCGACCTCTACTTTATAGATACAATAAAAAAGGATGTTAATTTTGTTTTAAATTATAGGATAAGAACTACATATTCAATGCTTCATAAAAGAAAAAAAATAATAAGAAAATAGTCGAATCCTTGAGAAATTCATTTAATTAATAATTAGTATAATTCATTTATATCGAAGCTTTTCAAACTGAACTTAAACAGATTCATAAACGTATAAATTTCTTGGTGTAAATATAACAGTATTAATAATAATAACAATAATAATGACTCCTTTTTTATAGCATGAGGCATGGTGTAGGAGTCAGGACAGAGAGATGCTCTCCTTGGACCTACTGAAACAGGTTCTGCTAGAAAGAGGCCTTAAGAGCATATTCTAAACCTATTTGTTCTAAACGAAACATTCACAAGCTCAAGGGGTCCTACAGGAGTGGATTCTTGTAGGAAGAACCAAAAAGATAATGAATTTATTGAATTAATTAACATATATAATGTATTACCTTCAAAATGATTGTTTTATAACTAAATTTAATCATTTAGATTAATATAATTTTGACACTTTATTCTTAACTTAGCTTGAGAACATGTAGTAGGCTTTATATTTATTCAAGTTATGTTTTAATTATTTATAATGTTCTTTAAATATTTCGTTAAATAGAAGTATAATATAAATTTAAAACCAGTGGTTAGAGTTTAGTCCTGTGGAAACATAATTATGATGTGTAAAGACTAAGGACAAGGGTAGCGTTCGTGACAGTTCCTGAATCCCGTAGGATTACACAACAAGATGTGTTGCATACAGCGACATGTGCAACAATCCCAACTCAGAGCATTTACCGAACGTGCACGTGGATTTAAGGATCATTGTTAAATGCATACCAGATTCGAGGCACCGAATGTGATTAAAATTCAAAACACCGCGAAAAGCTAAATCTGATATTCCACCGCAATAAACTAATCTAAGAAACATAATTGTGTTCTGGAATGAAAATTTGTTTAATTTATTTTGTTATAAATACATTTTTACAATTATATTAAGTACGAGTAAGAAAAACACCTAGGTTTATTTACATATTCTTAAAATAATATTTTCTGTTGTAATTTGCCAAAGAAAATGAGATGAATATTAATGGCATAGTAATAAATTAACGACGGTTTGGTTACATATTGTTTAAACTGAAGAATAACTTTGCGCATGCGTAATCAACAAACAGTTACATGAGATTCGGAACAATGGGAGCACAATGAGATCAGTATGATTTGGTCCTACTAAACATGATCTGGTCCTACTGAACGTGATTAGGTCCTACTAAACGTGATTTGGAAAATTAAGGGCATTATATTTTACTAATGGTCGCCTTTAGTTAGTTTCCCACATGTTACTCGGAAATAAGTTCTTGACTAGACAACGTTGATTGAGAGTGAGGAAATTATTAAAGACTGCTAAAATACTAAGTCACATAGTAGTAAGCTGAGAAGGGGTCGGTATAGCTATATAACTGCGGTCTAAGTATAGCAGCAATGTTAAAAAAATCATGTAACTTGTAGGGATAATGTCGGGTCTATTTAAAAAACAAATTGTCCATTAAGTCTGAGAGATTCAAGATAAATACAACATTTGCAGTTCTCAACGTGTCTTATATTAAACGTTTACCATGAGCAAGACAACTTCCTACAACAGCTTGGAGGAGCTCTAATGTAGTATACCTACATGTAATTCCTCCTGTAATGGAGCATACCTTAATACCATAAACAGTTCTTGAAATACCGACTAATTTCATTTCCATAACGTATTGATATAAGCATTTCTTGGACGCCAGACTCATTTAATTGGCGTACCGTATTGATATAAGCATTTCTTGGAAGCCCGACTCATTTCCTTTGCATACCGTAATGATAAAAGCATTTCTTGGAAGCCCGATTTTTATTTTATACTGCATTGATATAAGCATTTCTTGGAAGCCCGACTCATTTCCTTTGCGTACCGTATTGACGTATGTATTTCTTAGAAGCCCGACTCATTTCCTTTGGATACCGCATTGATATAAATATTTCTTGGAAGACCGACTCATTTCCTTTGCGTACGTATTGATATAACCTTTTTTTAAAATCACATTTTTTCATATTTTGTTTTTAAAAAGCGACAAAATTTACTGTACTAATGTAAACATTAGAATTATTATAGTTTTGTGAGCGAAACAGCAATACGAATAGGGTACAGTTAAAATGCAAAATATTCATATTTATACATTTTAGGTAAACCACAGTACAAACAGTTCATGAGCAATATTTCTCATGAAATTGTGTATTTTTTAGACAAAAATTGTTTATGAAATAGTTTGGAATGTACTTTGTACAATATTTAATGTTTATATTTTATTGAATTTTTATACTAGTGCAAATAAGTCCTGGTTTAACGCAAACAACATGTATGTTTATGCGGTTTGATTGCATTAAATCTGTTATCACATTGGAACTCCACGTGCACCGCTTATCAGCGTTGCCAACCGAGATAGATGTATTTATCACCATGAAAAGATAAAATACGTGATAATTGTATTGGCTTTACTGTAACTTGCATGTTGCCAACAACCAACTCTAATATGCATTAACACTTGCTGTTTTTGTGTTGTACACCTTTGGACTTTTAAACAATTATTTTTTATTTACATCACTTGACGCAAAATGTATCCAAAAACATGTGAGTTCTATCACGACTCTTCATAGCCTAATGCATACGACACTACGTAAACAACGCGCACTCTCTTCATAGTGTAATGCAAACGACACTACGTAAACAAGGCGCACTCTCTTCATAGCCTAATGAATACGACACTACGTAAACAAGGCGCACTCTCTCCATAGCCTAATGCGTACGATACTAAGTAAACAACGCGCACTCTCTTCATAGCCTAATGCATACGACACTACGTAAACAACGCGCACTCTCTTCATAGCCTAATGTATACGACACTACGTAAGCAACGCGCACTCTCTTCATAGCCTAATGCATACGACACTACGTAAACAACGCGCACTCTCTTCATAGCGTAATGCAAACGACACTACGTAAACAAGGCGCACTCTCTTCATAGCCTAATGAATACGACACTACGTAAACAAGGCGCACTCTCTCCATAGCGTAATGCATACGACACTACGTAAACAACGCGCACTCTCTTCATAGCCTAATGTATACGACACTACGTAAACAACGCGCACAATCTTCATAGCCTAATGCATACGACACTACGTAAACTACGCGCACTCTCTTCATAGCCTAATGCATACGACACTACGTAAACAACGCGCACTCTCTTCACAGCCTAATGCATACGACACTACGTAAACAACGCGCACTCTCTTCATAGCCTAATGCATACGACACTAGGTAAACAACGCGCACTCTCTTTATAGCCTAATGTATACGACACTACGTAAACTACGCGCACTCTCTTCATAGCCTAATGCGTACGATACTAAGTAAACAACGCGCACTCTCTTCATAGCCTAATGCATACGACACTACGTAAACAACGCGCACTCTCTTCATAGCCTAATGTATACGACACTACGTAAGCAACGCGCACTCTCTTCATAGCCTAATGCATACAACACTAGGTAAACAACGCGCACTCTCTTCATAGCCTAATGTATACGACACTACGTAAACTACGCGCACACTCTTCATAGCCCAATGCATACGACACTACGTAAACTACGCGCACTCTCTTCATAGCCTAATGCGTACGACACTAAGTAAACAACGCACACTCTCCTCATAGCCTAATGTATACGACACTACGTAAGCAACGCGCACTCTCTTCATAGCCTAATGCATACGACACTACGTAAACAACGCGCACTCTCTTCATAGCCTAATGAATACGACACTACGTAAACAACGCGCACTCTCTTCATAGCCTAATGAATACGACACTACGTAAACAACGCTCACTCTCTTCATAGCAAAAATGCATACGACACTACGTAAGCAACGCGCACTCTCTTCATAGCCTAATGCATACGACACTACGTAAGCAACGCGCACTCTCTTCATAGCCTAATGCATACGACACTACGTAAGCAACGCGCACTCTCTTCATAGCCTAATGTATACGACAATACATAAACAAGGCGCACTCTCTTCATAGCCTAATGCATGTTTGCAAACGACACGTTTTAAGCCATAGAGAAAAAACAAAAACACTGTATGAGAATATTAGAAATGCTAATCGAAAAATTAAAGAAAATATCTTGGAAAAAAGAAATATTAACAAGGAATCACTACCAGAAATACCAACTGAAGTTTATGTAAAAACAATACAAAAACAGGGTACGACAAAAAATAAATATAGCAAAGAAGAAATATCTTCAGTTAATAAAGAAAGGAAAACCGGTAAAATAAAGCCTAGACAACATAACACAAAAGAAAAAAACACATTTGTCAAAAACTAAAAGGCCTAGGAAGATAAAAAATATAATTAATGTTCAAATTCTTTTTCCAGGTTTTTCCCGTTCGTCCTTGGCACAGCCACGGACTCAGCAGATATCAAAGACATCAATAACAACCTCGGAGTAATCCCGATAGACCTTGCCACAGCTAAATTAGAATCTTCCTACCATACATTTGTCCACTATTTTAATGTAAGAATCTTTAATAATCATTTAAACGACATTGATTCCTATTATTATGATGTATTACAAAATTTTGAAATTAACTGCGGGAATTGCAACGGTAGCCTAGATGGTAATGAATATGTAACATATAATGGTAATAAAATTAGAGAATACGATTAAAGTTAATTGTAATTTATATTCTGAAAAAAATTATATATTTTATAAACTTACCTATTGTTGAAAATATTTATTTAATTTGTATAAATTGAATTCTATGCCTACAAAATATTAAGAAGTTTATGTAACAGTAATAACAACAGTAAGGCGCATGTTAGTATCTAATTCTGTAATTTTATGTTCAGACAGTAATTGTAATGGTAAAATAGATTCCAAATACTTTTGCTCAGTTGACCTTTTAACGCACCGCAAATTGGATTGTAAAACGTCCATCATTAGTAATAATAACACCAACTGCGAGTATACTGCATTGGAAGTCATGGACAACATAATCAACTGGATCCCAGAAATCAACCATTACTTGGCGACCTTCCCCAATAAAGTGGACTGCAACAGAGGACGAAACTTCGCCCCCCCCGAAGTTTTATTTAGGGATGGAGGAGTTATGTGAACGAATAATGTGAACTTGACTAAATATAATGCTTACTAGAATAGATTCCTGTTTACGCAGATTTTGTATTGTGCAGCAAGTAAAACAGCTTTAGCTTTAGGGTGTAGAAAACTCTTGAAGAGTACAGTTGTAGGCACTCCAACTGAAAGCATATCAGTTGAATGTTTGTTAAATAAAAATTAACGTAATAATTTCAAAAATAAATAAAGGTTTATAAAAATAAAATTATTTTTAACAACCTTTTGAGCTTAACAACACACGTAACTTATATATATATATATATATATATATATATATATATATATATATATATAAATATCGCACTTGTGTATTAATATATAAAAGAAATAAGTCAAAATACAAATACGAGAATTATTATTGAATTTACATATTGAATAATATTTACATATTATTATTGAAAATACATATTGCGATGTATATATATATATATATATATATATATATATATATATATATATATATATATTGGGCGGCGGGAATAGTTGTATTCAGTAATCATAAGTACATGGTTAGATATTACCTTCAATAAATTGAATATTGTTGTACATTACAATAAACATTACACTCTGGACATTTATTTTACTTTGTGTTCCGGTTCGAATTGAATATTATTTATGGTAAGACAGGACAATTTTTTTGGGTCAGATATTATCCTCATATATACTAAACTAATTTTTGCTAAGTTTAAGGCGACATTCCTGACTGTGGGGCGGTAAGAAGTTGGCCGGCCTAGTTAGTGTACATTGTAACAAAAGCGTATGGGTGATGGAGAAGCTCTTAATAGATTCTCAGAATCAAAACAATATTTATCAACAATATTTGTGATAATATAATGTTGACCAGAGTTATTGATTAGTAAATCTAAATAGTTTCATTTATTTGATGTCTAGTGTAAATATTCTGCCATAACTTGCATCTTTGTGATTTTCTCATACATTAGTTCAGAAATTCAACTTACAACAGACAATACAGATCTAGTTTAAGAATACGTAGTATGAAACATATTTTTCTTTCTTTATTAAATAAATATTTGACTTGTAAATTAATTTAGATTTCTTTAAAAGTTTAACTAATTTTTAAGAAAATAGTTGTTTAGAAAAATAATTTCAATGATGTAATTTTTAAAAGTGCTTTTGTTGTTGGTTGTTGCTATTACAGAAAATAAATTGTAAGCAAGTTGAGCATAAATAAAACCAGATTATTTTCATCTGGATGAAATAAAATACAATTTTCATAAAACTGCTCCTATTAATAAAACTTTATGGTTCAAATATCTGTAGAATAACTTATTAGTGTTCAATTTTGTTTTTTGGTAATCAGTTTAATATAGTTGATATAGTTTAATATTATTTTTGTTTTTAGGTTTTACAAATTCTGGTGTATTTAAAGTCATATGAGAAGAGAGATATGTAGAGGTTTTTATCCATTTTTTAAAGAGTTAATCACCATTTAATATCAGATAATTATAATAATTATTTAAACTTTGCATATAATGTCTACAATTGTTATAGGTTATAAGTACCTATTGCGTAATTGAGAAAATACTATTGACTCAAAAGTATTCACTCATGAAATAAATTCTTATAATTTAGTGAACTGAAGATGTTTACAATCAACAGTTATAGGTTGCTCAAATGTGTTTAAAGAAAAAGCACAAGTCCACAAGCCACAAAATATTACTTCATAGAGAAACATTGAAGCCTACTATCTTGGCACTTTATAATAAAATATTATCAGCTGCAAGTGCATCTTTAAATGCTTGTTCTATTTCAGCCTTGTCATTGGCCTAGACATACTAACACAGTTGCATCGTCGAAGGTCGCTCTTGTGCAATGGTTTCCGCATGCAACATAAAGTGCATTGCTTGACTGTACATTGTAAACAACAATCTCAAACTGCATTAATCAATAAACGCTTCAATCTAACAGTTCTGTAATTCTAAATAATAATGCCATTTATTCAAACCTTGTGGTTTCATGCTATTATTTCCTTATCATCCACTCCATTGACAAAAACTACTTAGAAACTGAATAAATAAATAGACAATTTATTTCTTAAAAGTAATTAATATTCTCTAAATAAACAACATTTACTCATGTTACCGTAAGTTTAACGTGAAATTATCAAATATTTCAGAACATTTGTTACATTTTATTTGATATTTATTACAAATAAAATAAATAATATTTGGATTCGAATGTGTATATTGCTAGAGAATTTTAAAAAAGATTTGAAATATTGATGTGTTTGAAATACAAACACTGACAACTATAAACGTCACTGAAATTGGCTTACAGATAGACTATAAGTACTTCATTTGGAGACTTTAGCAATTGAGGTTTCATTAGTCTTGGTAATGTAGTTGTAAGAAAAACGTTTAAAAGAGGCTGAAAACTATTCTAATTAAAAATTTCATGACTTCAATTGAAATCGGTTGTTAAACTGACACGTATGAGAAAGTTTTCACTTAGAATATTTAAATAAATATATATAACTAGTTATAAATATGTTTAATTAATTACACTTTGATTTATTTAAATATAATATATTTATTAATTAATAAAATATTGAATATAATTATTTCAATCTAATAAAGCACATTAAATGTAATAACATAACCTTCGCGTTGAAACAGCTGTTCTACAACATAACCTTTAACCCAAAATCAGCTGTTTTGTTTTTAAATCATATAATATCACTTAATTTAACCTGAAACAGTTACATGGAGCACATGATAAACAAGTACATAGATATGTTACAGTGTAACGCCATCTTTAATTTTTTTCCCGTAGGTTTCTGCTCAGGAAAATCGAAAGAAGTATTAACTTGAAAAATAAATGACGAAGAAAATAGGAAGAAGTAATTAGCATGGTTCGGACTTGTAAAGAGGTTGGCAGAAAGCAGGTGGCCGCGACAGGAACTAGAGTGGATCCCCCTGATAAAAGAAAGAGAGGACGGCGACGAAGAGTTGCCGTGATGACACGACGAAGCAATGACCTAGAAGAGGCATTAAAGTATAACAGGAGAAATTATATATTGGAGACGGAGTGTCTATATATTGAGAGACTTTTATAATACATATTTTATAATTTTAAAACCAAATAAATATATACATCTAATTATTTAGGTCAAGAGAAATAATGATAGTTATGTTTTATCCCTTTTATTTTTTATTATTAAAATATAAAATATTTTATAATAGTTACAACAATTAGAATAATCCCAACAAGGAAATGACGTCACAAATGCAACCAAAGTACTCTTGAGTTATATCTATTAGCCTTGAAATAAAGTAGGCACAGTGCCACAGGCTTGTTGCACACTATAAACTGCAATAGTTGGGTTTAGTTTGCACTATGTGAACGAAGAACATAGTACCTAGAGCTAACAACACAAAATTAAACCAAGAAACTATCTAGAAAAAGGATTGGTATAAATCCAGGTGAGTTACACTCTATTTATATTTTTCATATAGGCCTATATGGTTCCTGAACAAAATCAAATAATAAATACCTGAATGTGTTTTTTTAATTTCTATTTTAAAATTGAAGTGTTTAAATATTGTAGATTTGACTGATATTTTAATTAAACAATTTCCATTCAAATATTTAATTTGATTTCAGCTTAAAACTAACATTGGTTTTTTAAACTACCAAATTGTTTATATTTTGAATATTTTATTTTAACAATATTAAACATGCGTAAATAAATTTTATGAAAAATCTAAATGATATTTAAAAAAGCTGAATTATGTGACAATCCTGTTTATTTTTTTATTTATATTTAAAATAAAAAATACATTTTGTATTGTTGTGCTTTTAAATTAAATTAAATTATTATTATTTTATGACGATTTTTAAAACCGTAGAAATAAAAATTACCTCTGTTAAATAAATATTTATAATAATAAAACATTTTGAAAATATTTTCACAAGTGTAAGAAGTAATTAAGAGTTTATAGAATGTTTAGCTACTTTTAGAATTTTGACCCAATATTAGGTTTTGTTTTGGAAGCCGTTTGCTAAGCTTTTCTGCCTTAAACATGGCGCAAAATGAGTTAACGTCATTCTTGCAACGTATCCTTAGGGAATACGAAAATGATGATGGATTGATTATCTCGATACATAGGGAGAAGGAAGGCTGTGATCATGGAGAGGGTTTCATGTCGAGAGTGTCGGCCGTGGAGGTGATTGGTGAATATGGATCAGGTGAGGCAATATCTTATTGCAAAATTAAAAATATTATGGTAATTATTTTTCATATTAAAACATTTCTTTTAAAAATACAGCTTTTAACTATAGCTACAAATATTAATTAATACACCGCTAAAACCTCCTACCCCCCCCCCATAAATACCTTGACGCCTGGCTTCTGTTTACCATACCACTAATTTGTTATGTTACCAAATAAATTTAACAACATTTATTGTTGCATTTATTATTAAATAAATGTATTGTTGGGCCATATCTGTATTTTGAAAAAAGTAAAATTAATAAAATGTTTTCTGAACTTAATAGAAAGAATTCACAGATTACTTTTTAAATTATATATATATATACATATATATATATATATATATATATATATATATATGCGTGTGTGTGTGAATTTATTAAAATATTCAGTGAACTAATTCTGTATTGCATTTTCCAATATTTTCCCTTGCTTTTAATCAGGTAAATTTCAACACACTTTTGAGCCGGGCTTGCATGTATAACATAAGTTACTTTAATGACAATCCTCATCAGTAACAGGGGAAAACTACAGCAGTAACAACATTTAACTGCCATGTCATGCAGTATCATAGACACCGATCCTCTGTAATTTTGGATAAATACAGCAACTAATCTATATTTACTCACATACCACTAAATTAGAAACAAACTTATTTAACAGCTAAATAATTTATAAAAATTTGAAATTTTGTTTTTTTTTATTCTACTAAATCATTCTTGTGTAAATATTCCATAGCAACTAAATATTAGTAATAATTATTTTAGTATTCAATCATCACTGAAAACGACACTTTGACGGTCGAAACATGTAGGCTATGACTATAAAGTAATGTTTTAACAACAGTTTGTGATAATTGAGATATTTTACATGT
>JBAIZL010000002.1:225028603-225093603 GCA_036971475.1 Prosapia bicincta
ATTGCACATTCCTCTAAAGCTTTCTTGAAAACATTGCCTGAGTATATAAGGCGGAGTAGCGGAAGAACCCACAACCTTGTTGAGTTCGTATTTTCGATAACATACTTCCTTTGCAGATCTTTCTGTCTAAACCTCAGCAGTTTGGCGCTAAATTGTTCTATGAAAATGATTTCTCTGCTGAAACCACGCCTGGTAGTCTTATAATAGCGATGAGCTTTGGCTGGATGGGTGAAAAAGCCGACAGTTTTTTTATAACCAATGAAACGTGCTAAATATCGACCTTTAAACCTCTACCACTTGCGTCATACGTAAATCTGAATTGGCCATCTGCTTCTTTACAAACTGTTCTGAAGAATAGTCTACTATTAAAGTCACAATAGCCTGTAGAGGCAACTCGTATCAAGTGTTTGAACAAATATGTTTAAATCAATTTAAGGCGCCCAAGTTATACTAATCTGTTCAGATTACATCCCAATTATTTTGCCATAAATCTGTATCCAAACCGAATAATGGCATTATTTTCAAATTTATAGCTTGGGTCTCATTTATAAATGATTTTTAAGAGCTTTAACAATGTAAACGTTAATAATCAAAGTTGAGAATGTAAACGTTTTACATTGTGTAGGGAACGTTGATTTCATCGTGTATCTCCGCTAGTCGGTGGGTCAGTCCCAAAAGATTTGGCAGTGTCTGTCTCTAGGTAAATACCCCCAGCAGTAAGATGTAGCAAGACTATGGTGTTTCCCAGGTCCTGACTTGAACGTCTTCAAATCTGTCTTCTGCTCTGTTACTATATAAATAGCTTCCGAATAAATGACAAACCGTTACCATTCTTTCAATATTGCTTTGGATAACTTCGTATTTAGAAAATTATGGTCCTAGCTCATTTAAATTATTAATTAAACTTGAGGAATTATATTTTAGCCTCAACTCCTTCCATGGTTTCATTTAGAATACTTTTCGGAATTCGTTTTTATATTTTATTTTTATCTTCAAACCTATTTTTTCTATTGTTTGGATTGAAGTTTCATTCGGGTTATTTATTTCTTGAAACTTTCTTAGTATTCAATTTACAACTCCTTCTCTGCAGTTTTTCTCACGATGTTCCGATCCTAATCTCTATATTTTAATCATTTTAATACTGCCTTTTCTTCGTCTTGAATTTAAAAATTTCTGATTAATCTTTTTTTGTGTTCTTTTGAGGAAAGCAAATTTTTATGAATCATTAGGTGTTTTATGCATTCTGAATACAGGTTTTTTCTGGATCTTTCCATTTCGATCTACCAATTACCTTCCGGAACTTCTTCATTTGCTCCCCGTTTCAGATTTAGCATTAGTTTTTTTAATTTATCAATTGCTAATGAGTCATAATCAATCAATGAGTCGTAAATTATTGTAAGTTTAACACTCTAAACAAATTAAAATAATAAGTTAAGTGTCACGTGATGTTTTTATAAAGGAAACGAAACCGAATTTACCAACTGTAAACACCAGCTGTAAGCAACAGCATATGCCAGATGTAAGCAACTGTTGACACCAGCTGTAAGCAACAGCATATGCCAGATGTAAGCAACTGTAGACACCAGCTGTAACCAACAGCATATGCCAGATGTAAGCTACTGTATATAGGCTACCGAGTTTAACCAAGTGATAGTTGTATAGTAGTTGTAGAAGAAAGTACAATATAATTTAACCCAAATATTAGAAGAGTTAGATTAAGAAATTATTTACAAAGTCCTATTTAGGAAAATTTGTTTGGATCAATTTTTTTTATTAGAAAAGTTTTTTATCTGCCAGACCTGTCCCTATCACCTATTTTTTCTATTCCTTCTTAAAGGTAACACCCTCTCTACATATAGCCTATATTGTCCCATTTTTCAATCGATAATAAAATTCTTTTTGTTTGTCCACTCAAATTCAAATTCATTTTTTAAACTTGTAGTGGATGACACTTGATGTGAATACAGTTTTTTCCCCAATGTAATTTCAGTATTTATATTTAATGAATTAATTTTAGTTTTTATTGGGAGAACAACTTTTTGAAAAATGGGCAAGGTATCCGATATAGTTATTTTTTCCCATTTGGTTTAAAATAAGTGATAACATATGATTTCATAAAACAGCTGATTTTATGTTATTGGTTATGTAGTAGAATAGCTGTTTATTTAATAGGTTAATTTAAATTAGTTGTAATTATTTAAAACAAATTTTTTGGCTTAAGTAGGAATTGACATTAAAAAAGTTTTGTTTATATTACTTATTTATTTGTCTGTAATACAATAGAAACCTTTCTAATAAACAATTATTATTACAGAAGTAATGAGAAAATGGTGATTATTATATGATTCAGTAAAATTATTTGTATAAACTGAAAACGTTTCAACAGCTACTTTCTGTCTTCTTCCGGCCTAGAATACATACACAAGATTACTTATTAAAAACAATAGTTGTTAAATAAAATTATAATAAATATAATATAAATACCTTTACAGAAATAACAACTTAATTTTGGAAAGTGAATATATTTTAAAATCATTTTAAAAATCGCTAGTCTATAAATGATAACTTATATAGAAGTGTCCAGAATTAGTTCCGACAAGCTCCTGAAACTGAAACGGGAAGCTGCTAAGGCCTCATTTACATTAATTTTAGGAAATATTTTGTTTAAATGTGCAAATCAAATTTTAAAATAACACGTGATGATAAATATTATAAAATATATTTATAAGTAAGTCACATATTTAAATCGCATCTTCTGGATTAACAATGAAGGAAAATATTTGTCTGAACAGCCGCAACAAAACTAAATGAGTTTTAAAACGCCAGATGGAGCCACTGTGTATTAGACCCTTGTTTGTATTGAATCAGAGTGTTTGACCCTTTACAATTAGCGTCCTTGTTACGTGTTGCAGGAATTTCAGAGCACGTAAAGACGAGCAATAATAATGGTTTGACCGAGATTCAGTTATTAGTTTTAAAACCTAAACTCTTTAAATATAAAATACTGTAAATGTATTTATATTTAATTTGAGTAATGTACATATACGATATATTGGATGTAATATACCTTAGCGTTTGTTATCTCATCTCTACTTAGTTATAGGAAGAACAGAAAATATCTTATACTAAATTAAAGTGATTATGAATTGAATTTTCATAATTTCCATAAACTTATGTAGATCAATTTGGCCAACAAATTTATATAAAGGCAATAAGGCAGGGAGATATACAGGGATAAACGAGGCATATTTTGTAATTGTGTAATATGACAAGTTAATTTAAAGCTAACTGTTTGAAAGTAAACTCAAGGACTTAAACATAGAACATAGCGGGTTGTACATTTACAGCTGGTCGGAACGGAGGCGCGATCTATTTACTCTGGGTTAGTGTGAGTTAATACTGCCCTATGGTACATTATAACGTAATGTGGAAATATTAATTCAACAGTCCACTGGTAACATAAATTGTACTGTCAGTAGGCTAATATGTACAGGAATGTGTTTACTCTGTGGCCAATATGAATCTGAAAGTACTCTATATGTACAGGAATGTGTTTACTCTGTGTCCAATATGAATCCGTCAGTAGGCTAATATATACAGGAATGTGTTTACTCTGTGGCCAATATGAATCCGTCAGTAGGCTAATATGTACAGGAATGTGTTTACTCTGTGGCCAATATGAATCCGTCAGTAGGCTAATTTATACAGGAATGTGTTTACTCTGTGTCCAATATGAATCCGTCAGTAGGCTAATATATACAGGAATGTGTTTACTCTGTGTCCAATATGAATCCGTCAGTAGGCTAATATATACAGGAATGTGTTTACTCTGTGTTCCATATGAATCCGTCAGTAGGTTAATATATACAGGAATGTGTTTACTCTGTGGCCAATATGAATCCGTCATTAGGCTAATATGTACAGGAATGTGTTTACTCTGTTGAAAATATGAATCCATCAGTAGGCTAATATATACAGAAATGTGTTTACTCTATGGCCATTATGATTCCATCATTAAAGTGATATGTACAGGAAAGTGTTTACTATGTGGCAAATATGAGTGTCAGTAGGCTAATATGTATAGGAATGTGTTTACTCCATGGCCTGTATGAATCCGAGTAAAATAAAGACTTCAATTTTATTTAGGTTATACTGAAGTTTTAGATTTACCTAATTTTAGAGTTTAGGAATATTTTTTGGATTCAGTAAAATACACAAGGTTCTCTTAGGGTTACAGAATTTAGAAAATTATGCAGACAACAATATTGTAAAGAAACACATTTTATTTTAGAACATTATTATTTATTTAATTAAAAGACTACATTAATGGGAATCGTAAGTGAAACTTCAATATTACTAATTAAAATAAGATTTTTGAAATAAGAGGGACAAAAGGAACTAAGCCCTCACTGCAAATCAAAGCAAGAGTTAAACTTTACGATTTGCCTTGTTAGTGCTTTTTAACGAGCCTATTTATTTGAAGAACTTCATAAAAAGGAAATTTTATGAGTAATGAATTTGAACAGAATCTTAAAGTCCCCTTTGCATCCGCTCAGTTTCGTAGATTCTCCGCTTCTTTAACTGTCGCTAGTTTTCCGCGATGTCAGTTAAAGGTACCAAAATAGGAACTGCACTCACTATCATTTAATATTAGATAAAACATTAGATGATATAAATTAAGCATTTCGTATTCAATTTGTTAAACAATTGTTGTTTTTATATTATTGATAAAAACGCCAAAGCCAAATCATAAATAAAAGCGCAGACCCCTAAATTCAGTAAACTCATAACTCTTGCAACCTTAAATACAATACATCTTTAAAAACGTCATCCTCCAGTTATTTGTTTAAAATAATACGCAAGGTTTTTAGGTTTCGTGTCTATTTGCTATTAAAGGAAAACAGAATAATATTAAAAAATATATCATCTTTGTTGTTTATAAATGGTACAAATAATATGTTGGTTAATTAACACACAACAACCACAACAACAATTACCAGCAATTGGTTTTAATTCCGGGTTCATTTCTTTCGTTAAGATTGATATAAAATTAAGAGACACTAAAGCTGAAATTGACAGAGGAAATGTTCAACCATAATCATGGTTCAATTATGTAAGTATGATTCTTTCTATTAATTATTCAAAACGGGGAAAATTGGTATAGGTCAATTATATTTTAAAGACCTGGCAATAAGCTCTGTAATGAATTCATTCCTGAATTTACTTCCAATATACTAATTATTCATTATTTGTTCTCTTGTGTATTTTATCAAAAACTTTATTATTATCAACAACATTACTTGTTATCAAGAGGTTTAATTTTTAAAAACTGTATTATTATTAGTACCTAAGTAATATTAAGGCCTTTATTATTATTATTATTATTATTATTAACAATTTTATTATTATCAAGAACGTTTTTTTATCAAGTTCTTTTTTGGTGTTCTAGAACTTAATTATCATCAAGATCTTAATTAATATCAAGAAATTTATTAGTCCTTAATTAATATCAACTACTTTTTTTGTTATCAAGAACTCTATTATTTTTAAGAAACTTATTTTACTTTTCAATTTTAATCAATCAAAAACATTCAATAATAATTACTGAAATACAATAACTTCTCCATTGCCAAAATATGACTATAAGGGATTAGTTTTGGTGGTAGTAATTAGATGTAATATCTATTAATGTTTGTTATAAATTGTATTAAACAACTTGAATTTCTACAAAATTAGAAAGACATAATATGATGAAGTAGTGTACTGGATCCAATCCATTCACAGACACTAATTCGTAATTATAGTATTAAATGATAATTAGTATAAACTTGAAACAATTATAATATTTTACAAATTGGGAAAAATAAAGTAATGTGTTGTGGCTAAAGCGTTGAAATAGAAAAGATGATACCAGTCCCAAGGGGTTTTATGACAGCCAACTTGAAAACCGCTTCAAATCCTAAAAGTGGAAAAAGTAATTTAGAGAGTCTGTATTGGGAAATTGGGTTTCTTTATCTACTGACTAACCGTCAAAGATATAAATTCCCTAGGATCATAGACCGAATCGCTCAATATTCTCACGTCAATATAATGGTGGCTACTACAGTCTCAGTATTCTCACACCAATATAATGGTGGCTACTACAGTCTCAGTATTCTCACGTCAATATAATGGTGGCTACTACAGTCTCAGTATTCTCACGTCAATATAATGGTAGCTACTATAGTCTCAGTATTCTCACACCAATATAATGGTAGCTACTATAGTCTCAGTATTTTCACACCAATATAATGGTGGCTACTATAGTCTCAGTATTCTCACGTCAATATAATGGTGGCTACTACAGTCTCAGTATTCTTACACCAATATAATGGTAGCTACTATAGTCTCAGTATTCTCACGCCAATATAATGGTGGCTACTATAGTCTCAGTATTCTCACGCCAATATAATGGTGGCTACTACAGTCTCAGTATTCTCACACCAATATAATGGTAGCTACTATAGTCTCAGTATTCTCACACCAATATAATGGTGGCTACTACAGTCTCAGTATTCTCACACCAATATAATGGTAGCTACTACAGTCTCAGTATTCTCACGTCAATATAATGGTGGCTACTACAGTCTCAGTATTCTCACACCAATATAATGGTAGCTACTATAGTCTCAGTATTCTCACACCAATATAATGGTGGCTACTATAGTCACAGTATTCTCACGTCAATATAATGGTAGCTACTATAGTCTCAGTATTCTCACGTCAAAATAATGGTGGCTACTACAGTTTCATTATTCCCATACCAATATAATGGTGGCTACTACAGTCTCAGTATTCTCACACAAATATAAGGGTGGCTACTACAGTCTCAGTATTCTCACACCAATATAATGGTAGCTACTATAGTCTCAGTATTCTCACACCAATATAATGGTGGCTACTATAGTCACAGTATTCTCACGTCAATATAATGGTAGCTACTATAGTCTCAGTATTCTCACACCAATATAATGGTGGCTACTACAGTCTCAGTATTCTCACACCAATATAATGGTGGCTACTACAGTCTCAGTATTCTCACGTCAATATAATGGTGGCTACTACAGTCTCAGTATTCTCACACCAATATAATGGTAGCTACTATAGTCTCAGTATTCTCACACCAATATAATGGTGGCTACTATAGTCACAGTATTCTCACGTCAATATAATGGTGGCTACTATAGTCTCAGTATTCTCACGCCAATATAATGGTGGCTACTACAGTCTCAGTATTCTCACACCAATATAATGGTAGCTACTATAGTCTCAGTATTCTCACACCAATATAATGGTGGCTACTACAGTCTCAGTATTCTCACACCAATATAATGGTAGCTACTACAGTCTCAGTATTCTCACGTCAATATAATGGTGGCTACTACAGTCTCAGTATTCTCACACCAATATAATGGTAGCTACTATAGTCTCAGTATTCTCACACCAATATAATGGTGGCTACTATAGTCACAGTATTCTCACGTCAATATAATGGTAGCTACTATAGTCTCAGTATTCTCACGTCAAAATAATGGTGGCTACTACAGTTTCATTATTCCCATACCAATATAATGGTGGCTACTACAGTCTCAGTATTCTCACACAAATATAAGGGTGGCTACTACAGTCTCAGTATTCTCACACCAATATAATGGTAGCTACTATAGTCTCAGTATTCTCACACCAATATAATGGTGGCTACTATAGTCACAGTATTCTCACGTCAATATAATGGTAGCTACTATAGTCTCAGTATTCTCACACCAATATAATGGTGGCTACTATAGTCACAGTATTCTCACGTCAATATAATGGTAGCTACTATAGTCTCAGTATTCTCACGTCAAAATAATGGTGGCTACTACAGTTTCATTATTCCCATACCAATATAATGGTGGCTACTACAGTCTCAGTATTCTCACACAAATATAAGGGTGGCTACTACAGTCTCAGTATTCTCACACCAATATAATGGTGGCTACTACAATCTCAGTATTCTCACGTCAAAATAATGGTGGCTACTACAGTCTCAGTATTCTCACACCAATATAATGGTGGCTACTACAGTCTCAGTATTCTCACGTCAAAATAATGGTGGCTACTACAGTCTCATTATTCTCACACCAATATAATGGTGGCTACTACAGTCTCAGTATTCTCACGTCAAAATAATGGTGGCTACTACAGTTTCATTATTCCCATACAATATAATGGTGGCTACTACAGTCTCAGTATTTTCACAAAAATATAATAGTGGCTACTAACGTCTCGGTATTCTCACAAAAATATAATAGTGGCTACTAGAGTTTCAGTATTCTCACACCAATATAATACTCGTTTTTTCAGTCTCCGAACTCTCACACCAATATAATGGTGGCTATTAAAGTCTCAGTATTCTCACACCAATATAATGGTGGCTAATAATGTCTCGGTATTCTCACACCAATATATTGCTGGATTCTACAGTCTCAGTATTCTCACACCAATATATTATAGGCTACTAAAGTCTCAGTATTCTCACATCAATATAATAGTGCCTACTACAGTTTCAGTATTCTCACACCAATATAATGCTAGTTTCTACTGTCTCAGTATTATCACACCAATATAATAGTGGCTACTAAAGTCTTGGTATTTGAAGAAATTGTCAGAATTTAACATCGGAATCGCATATAAAATCACAATTTATACCATTTCTAATATAAACAGCTGGCCCTAAATATTTGTTGAGCTGATCGAGCAATATTATCCTTATCACCAATAACCCCGATTTCGCATATTTAAACAATTCTATATTTATCTGGCTATACAGAAAGGATTTGTCTTACATGACATGAGTATTACTCTACATGATTTGTCACTACTTCTATTTCAAAGTTACTCTATTTAATAATCTATAAAAATTACAGTCAATTAATTAAACGTTATAGATTAAACGTTTATAAAAATTTAATGTTATTAGCGATTACGTGTACTATATTTGCTACTACAACAAAAGTAGTATATTTCTCATCACACACAGTAAAATTTATATATAGGTGACATTTTTTGTTAAATATGTGTTTATTAAAGTAAACACACATACACATACACACACACACACACACACACACACACACACACACACACACACACACACAGACACATCCGCACATACACCCACACAACACACACGCACGCGCGCGCGAGCGCATGTATATATATTTATATATATATATATATATATATATATATATATATATATATATATATATATATATAGACACACACACACTTTAACGTACTTAAACAATAATCTTACTTGGTGTCTGCGAGACGACTTTCTAGAACTATTAGTTACGTGTTCTCATTTCAGAGCTTATTCTGATACTCTTCTGATATGAGTATCAGAATAAGCTGCAAAATGAGAACACATAAGAAAGGAATACAAGAAAACAGTGTTGCAAAGCTATATATATATATATATATATATATATATATATATATATATATATATATATATATATATATATATAAGTTATATAAACATTTTATGTGAACATTTCATAATTAAAAGCGTGCTAGGAAAATTCCTGCTTACGCAGCTTTAGTATTATATAGGTGTGAGAACAGAGCCCCGGCAGTGTGTAAGTCGCCTCTGTATCGCACAGACGTTTTCCACTCCGATTGAGTGCATATCAATTGTATTGTTTTATTAAGTAAAATTAATGTAACAGTTTTCTAAATTAATTGTTTATTAAATTCAAAGGTTTGTTAAAAATAAAAATCATTTTTAAAAAACCTTTCTTGCTTAATATAAAACGTAACTTATATATATATATATATATATATATATATGACAAAATAAGAGATGGTACAAGAATAAGTGATTGAATCATAAAATTGAAAGCTATTCGTTGGCAAACAGTACCAACATAATCAGGAATAACAAAGAATGCATAAATTCCTGAATGTAAAATTCGTTTTGGACATTTTCTGTTATTACTGATGATGTTGGTATTGTTTGCCAACGAAAAGCTTTGAATTGTATGGTTCAATAAATTACTCTTGTGCTTGTATTTTCTCTTATTTATGTATCATATATATATATATATATATATATATATATATATATATATATATATATATATAATACGTTTTCTTGTTTGATAATTTAAAACAACATAGGTTATTCAAATACAAGAATATTTATGAATTGTTATTATTAATTAAATATTCTTGTATTTGAATAACCTATGATGTTTTAATATATATATATATATATATATATATATATATATATATATATATATATATATATTTATATATATATATATATATATATATATATATATAAAGTAGAATTATAGTAGAATTAAAGTAGAGTTAAATGCAATGGCTATGGAAGGACATAAAAAAATTAATGGGAATGGTTATAAAATATTTTTATTAGAGATATAATTTCATATTTATCAAGTGGGAGTATTACAACTATAAAAGCATTACAACTATTTCAAGGAACAAGAAATAGTCTCAGGTAATAAATTCTAGTAAATATTGAATATTAATAAAGCAAACAAAATTGAAAGCACAAATATTATTGGCGACGACGGGCATGATATATTGATGTTTGTATGGGCGTATCAAAAGATTCCAGCTTGCTTTCTTTATCTTCAGAAATAATTCAACGCCCATCCTTTCTAATAAGCCAGCTTTTCGTCCTAACTAAGGTACGTCCAAATAATAACTCTACATTTTCAGAAGTTGTAGCGTTAATTATAATTGAGTTATTTTCACGTCATATTTAAAGAATAAAATTGTGCTCTCCATTTAATTTTTCCGAATATATGTGACTATTTTATTATTCTTTGTAATATTAATAACGACTTTTTGTACTGCTTGGTAAGGTGTAGCAGAGATAGGGTAGAGTGCCTTACTTAGACTAAGCGTTATTCAAAGAACGTAGATTCGCCACTAGTTGGCTTCGTCCACCATTTATTACCCTAAATTTGATCTGGGAAAATGTTTTACAGACAAAAAAGACCTGAGTTTACAAATCCACACACAAACTTCTGGTTATTTATTATTTAATCCCAGTCTCAGTTCTACTCTCACAGAATCATTTTTGGAATACTAAATACTTTTCTTCCTAATGGCCGTGTAATCTGTATTAAACTAGAAGCTCAATGGAGAATCTATCCTTTTATAGTGAAGTTAGTTAAGTGTTGTAAGTACACTACATCTGGCCACTTAGTTTTGACAAAAGTTGTTGCCTCTTCTGAATTGTTACAGCTGTCTCCGTTGCATGAAGAGATTGTTTAACTTTGCTAATTATCTATTTAGTTACGCAAGAGATTGGATATTTCAAAGCCAGTAAAATAGTAATGAGGGTAAGTCAACAAAAGTAAAATACGATTCAACATAAACGTAACCTCAAGGTTTGGGTAATACACGAGCATGAAAGTCTAGAAACACTTTTATGTTTTGCCAAGGTTTAAATTAAATATAAAAAGTTTGTTCTTTTTAGGTTAATATTTAATACTTGATGAAGTTCATGCAATACAAATATTTTCTCGGTTGCTTATTATTGTTCATGATACCTACATATATAAAGAATATATATATATATATATATATATATATATTCTTGATATTTAACGTTATCCATTGTTTTTCCGTTGCACTGACTTTATGAAGTTAATATATTACTATGTAAGTAATTTTATCCACCATTAAGTGCAATAATTTTACCTTGAGTGATGAGGCACCTTTCGGTCAATTGACCGAAAGGTGCCTCATCACTCAAGGTAAAATTATTGCACTTATTGGTGGATAAAATTACTTACATAGTAATATATTAACTTCATATATATATATATATATATATATATATATATAGGCCTAAAACGTTTTTTTATCTATTTGTATTTACAGTTTGAACTTTCACTAGATTAAAAAAAAATAAATACATTCGTGAATCTTTAACTTAAAAATATGCCTTAAAAGATTTATTTTGTAAAACAACTGATTCTGTTAGGAGTGACGCAACAGATTATTAATGAGGAATGAGTCATTAGCATTCAGTTTTGAAGGCAGATTTAAGTTATATGAAATGGCGATAAATGCATATTTAAACATGGATATGTATTGATTCAAAAGTTAACCAAACACTCCAGTAATTTATAAGGATGTTGGTCAGGTTTGACATTTATTATTTTTGTATATTGTTGCTAATACAAATGTTTATTGATATATAAAAACAAAATTTTGATGGGGCAGAAATTCTAAGGTTTTGGGGTTTACACACCAATGTTGGCATTACGTATCCCACATTTTGTGGATTAAACTCAATAATTTAAAAAAGGGAGTATGAAGAAATATGGTTTTACAAATTGTTTTGAGTCAATTTGTCACTAAACCTAAAATTATAAGACCTAATTTTGTTGACATAATAAGGTTATAAAGTAAGCCTAGTTTTTAATCAACGAATATGGAAATTATTATTTTGCAATGTTTATCATCAAAACATGTATAAAAATGTGTGCACGAATCAATATAAACATGAAATGCTAGAGACACGTCGTGATTTTGTCGTCAATCTACGAGTATAATAAGCCATTCCAAAATAATTAATATTATGTCAATAATTAAATATACAATATCAAGGGACAATTAAATATACAATATTTGGGGGTGCAATATATTACAGTGGAAATATTGGAAAACCCCCCAAATACCAATCATTATGTAACTTCTATTATTACTTATTTTAGATTAATTTTGTGGCATTTTCCACTATATTTTTATTGCAACAATTAAATGGGTTATTAAAAGAAATAAATATATATTTAAATTGAAAGTAAAATTATTTACTGAAAAAAACATGCAATACCATGGAAATTCTAGCTTCTATAATAAAATGTATTTGCAACACCTACTACAGTCACATTCTATTCAGAATACATAGAAGATTTCAATCATCGTTTGTAGGATGCCTGTACGGGAGCAGCCATTCGAGAATTCGAGCCATTGTAGAATGGCTCAGTCTCAGAGTTACACTTTCATAAAATCTATTTGAGGTGAAAGGAACACGTGCGCTAACTTTTAAATGTACACTCTATAATGAATAGAGTAAGAAGAGGTTAACTTTTTGAATAAAATTTATTGACGCGCGCGCCCAATAAAGTTTTACAACCCGTGTGCGATGTAAGACGTAAGTGGAACAACGAAATTACTTTTACGCTGAAATAACAAGCATTTACAGTAAAATCTTGTTCCCTTAAGGTTATAAAAAAAATTGTATAACAATATTTGTAACTAAAAATTGAGTCATTGGAAGCTAGTGTTTATATAAGCAATAGTGATGCTAATAAGAGATATTGAATATTTTTAAACAGAAATAATATAAAACAAATATTATAAAAAAAAATTGTTTAAAGTCAATTCTAACTTAGGTCCACAAATTTTACTTTATATTTTATTTTATTTTACTTTTTATTAAATAATTACAAATAATATAAATAAAGTAACATACTCTATGCATTAAAACATAAGTTCTACCACATAACTTAAAATATAAAATCAGCTGCTTTATGAAATCATCTGTTATCACATATTTTAGGCCAAATGAGACGAAATAACTATTTTGCATGCCTTGCTCCTTTAAGGAAAAGTTTTTCTCCTATATAAAACTGAAATTATTTCAATATTATATTTAAATAATGAGTTATTTGAAAAAAACTTTATTAGCATCTAGCGTAATTCTTTCTTTATCCAACGCCTGCCCTTGGTAACTCAACCATTTGGCATCGTGCAGACCAGTAGAGCTTGGAGAGTGTGGTTTTTGAGTCGCTATTGTATGCTTCGAGCTGTGGGCAGGCAGGAAGATGGTCTCCATCCGTCTTTCCTGTTTGGCACAAGGGGCACCGATCCGTGTCCGCCAGCCCAATGCGATGAAGGTGCGCCTGAAGGAAGTCGTGTCCCGTGGTTAGACGGAACAGCGCAACACTGATAGGTCGAGGCAGGTTTTTTGGAATGGGGTTGGTGCAAAGTTCTTGCCATCTCTTTCCAACAGCCAGCTTTTCTTGTGATGTTTTCGAGTACGTCTTAGCTGTTGCGTGAATCCTGGTGTAAGCAGAGCCCAGTGATATTTTGATTTGTGGCTGTGGAAGGCGGCACCCACTCTTGGCGAGGTTGTCAGCTTTTTCGTTCCCTGTTGTGCCAACGTGACTGGGAATCCACTGGAGCGCAATTCTGAAGCCTGCCTCTTGGCATAGTTGCATTTTTTCTCTGCACGACACTGTCAAGGTGCAGTCAGTTGGTGTGTTAGAGGAAACTGCCAAAATCGCTGATTGTGAATCAATCAGGAATACAACCTGCCGCGGCGAAAGTCGTATGACGCATGATGCTGCTTCTCCTATGGTCACAACCTCACCATCAAAATTGCTGCAGCAGAGGCCCACAGCTACCGAGCCCTGAAATAATTTTGAAAAATATCCTGCTCCAGTTTCTCCACTTGAAGGGTTTGAAGATCCATCTGTATAAACATGAAGCCAGTCACTTTCAGGGAATCGTTCGTTGATAGTCATTAATGTTGCTTTCCTGAGTTCAATATCCATAGCCTGTGACTTTGGTTTCACCTGGTCAACAAGGTTTAGAAAAACTGGAGGTAGGTTGTCAACGACTCGATTGTGTTGATTTAATGTGGCAGCTTCTGCATGAAGGAAAAGGTTATATTTTTGTTCCAGCTGTAGAGCTTTGATTACTGGAGTATTCTGAGTTCTGAGGCGGGAAGTGGCAGCTTTATATGTTTCCCAAAACATATATGTTTCCATCTACTTGAAGATGAGTGGATGAATAAAAACTATTTTATTACCAATTAAACATTTTGACAAGATTTATATATATATATATTATCGAAAGTCAGACAAATCATCGAAGCCACAAAGAACCCGCTAATTGGCGGTTCAGCAAAACCCAAATACCCCAGACACAAGTACAAGCAGTATTCGTATTGCACGTGTATATCATAAAACTAAATTCCCCATAATTTTAGAAATGAATTTTTTTTACAGTTTTTGCGCAAACTGTTTTTTACATTACTGTGTTCAGTATTAAACTCTCTAAATCTGTTACTTACAAATTACAAGTAATTGGTAACCATTTCAAACCTATGCCTAACATGTTTCTCGTACCGAAGTTTGCGCATTTCGTTAGATAATTTACAAATTACTGTACTCAGAGGTCTGGAAACTTTTACATTAAATTTTTCAGTTCATTTTACATTACGTCCACTATATTTTACACCTCAATTAACTCCTCATTAATTATAGTGTGGCTTCAATGGAACGGAGAAATTGAAAGTTAGGGGAAATTTATCGCAACACATGATTGGCTAATGAAGCTTTTAAGAACCTATATTTTTAAGAACTTTTTTTGAAAGGCTCTCTGTTTCTTCTTGCCACAATCTGTATATATATATATATATATATATATATATATATATATATATATATATATATATATACACATTTGTGTGTGTGTGTATTTATGAATAAGTGACTTTGAATTTCATTTACTTTTTGTTTTATTTTTGTATAACCGAAAATACCATTTAAAATTATACTTAATTAGAAAAATTATTTTAAAATTAAAAACAAAGTCCAAGCAGTTATCTGAGAATTTTGATAGTCTGTATAGTAAAATAAATAATTTAATTGTACTGTTTTATATCTCAATAATTATATGAGGCAAATCATGAAAATAAATACTTTTCAGGAAAAATAGATGAGAATCAGTCATCATGGTTTAAATAATAGGTGCAGGAAAAGAGATTAGAACAGTTCCCACAAGCTTAGGAAAGAGAAATGCAATGACCCAGGTCAAAAGGTAGGTTACTAACGCCGAAACTGTAATGTTTAAATAATACACCCACCTACACCGTAGTTTGCATTTCCATATATATTGTCTTATTACTATTATTATATTATTATTAACTATTTATACACTAGTTTTGTTATTATCCTTTTATTATTTTTTTATTATATATTATTTCATACTTATATTTTACTCTCGTTTTTTAAATTTTGTACCTTGCACTTTACTTTTGTCTATCTTAAAGACTCTTCTTTTTATGTTCAAGCAATTGCATATTTATTACATCTTCTATATCCTGAAGTTCTTCACGGGTGATTTTTTTTATACTTTCAAAATATTTCTTTATTTTTTTATTTAGCAGCACTTTTTTCTTGTTTTAACTTATGAGTTACACTTTAATGTACATAAACAAAAATCCAACTTGGTATATTTGCCAGTTGATTTTCGAAAGCTTATTATTTACAGTGCTCTCATTTTTGAACTTCAGTAATTTGTAAACTTAAAGTCTTCTAAAGCTGGACATGAGAGCACTGTAACTCTCGAAAGTCGTATTGCAAATATATGAAGTAAGATTCTTGTTTAAGTACATTAAAATGTAAGTTATTTCAAAATATGATACATTTTCAATAACGTCAACTTCGATAAATATAAGAGATAAATTAGAAACATTATTACACAGGTATTTTATTGTTTCAAACGTGACCAAGGGTGTTTTCAATTCATTGTCGGTTATATATTTTTTCTCATTTACGTTAAAGGAAACAATAGAAACTGGAAAATAAAAGTGACATCTGTTGACGGTGAGTTTGTATGTATTTTCTCAAAACTTTTATATTCTCATATTTCATTCTAAGAGTGACACATTGCAACACTCCTCATCTCACTCTAAGTTCAACATACAATGCTTTTGTTGTCCGGCCACCGATGACGTGGAAGCTCTGACAGTTTATTTCTATGCTGATTTGTTACTATACAAAACGCCCATTCCAGGCAATATTCTTACATATCTAAATATTTCTTAACATGGAGTATCATCATTGTTTTCACGCTCTGAAGTTCTCGCTCTCGCGCGAGCACACACACACACACACACACACACAATCACACACACACACACACACACACACACACACACACACACACACACACACACACACACACACAATCACACACACACACACACACACAGTCACACATATACACACACACACACACACACACTCACACAAACAGGAGCTATGTTGTACATCTCAAATTTCCAGTTCAGATAAGTTCTAATTTTAACATAAAGTGATGTGCAATCAAAATTTACCTTTCAAATTTAACTGTTCACGGCAAAATAGTTCAAGTTTCTATATATTTAAAGTGCGGGAAGTGATAATTATTCTGTATGATGCAATATTCATTTTTTTAACTGTTGAATAATATTAAATTGAAATGTATTTTATTTTAATAGAAGCAATCTCTTTGTGGATATCATATGCCATACCATAAATTCTAAAATAATATGTTTTCATAAATTCATGATATGTTAAACGAATGTAAAGCCAGATATAAAAATAGTGTAAAAGTTTCAAATGTATTTTTTTTATTGTATTTTTGTATAATTTTTTCGATTTATTTAAATTTGGAATTTGTTGGTAAAGTTATTGAACGTTCTTAAATTCAGTTTAATTCTTGACTTTGAAGGTCAGTTAACTAATTATGTAACAGATAATTGCAATATGTAACATCTAAGTTCCGTAAAGAATATATCAATAAATTACGTTACAAGAGTCATTTAACTATATAAAAAATTGCTTTTCCTTATCATGAGAAAATAAAATGTTCACAATATAAATGAACTTTTCGATAAACGTATAAACTATAAAAAATTCCTTTTCCTTATCATGAGAAAATAAAATGTTCACAATATAAATGAACTTTTCGATAAACGTATAAACTATTGTAGATGTCTACGCCGGAAAAATAGAAAATTTACACATCAATATGTTTTTTTTATTTTGAGCGCTTTTTAAAACTAGATAAATGTTGCAAATTAGAAATACAATGTGACCAAACGATTTTATAAAATAGGAACATAAACAATGTAAACATTTCCCAGACAGAAATGGTAATTGGGTTTCTCATTTCTGCGCTGCGCGTAAAACTTCCCATCTGCAAATGTCACTTAATGACAGCGCTTCATAACGCTCAATGTATTGTCATCTCTGTTTCTCTCCACGTTCTTCCTTGTTTGTGGCTCTGAAAGAATTCTGTCACACTGTTCTTATTTTAAATTAAAACATTTCTACTTAATTCCAAAGGTTTTTAGTAAATCTTCATATTTAATCCTAATATTAACAAAAACAATACATTGTTAAAAATTTGCAATGTAACAGAGTTCCTATAGATTGTTTTTCAAACGTTAAGGACAATACTTTTCTCCATAATCGATTAGAGGACATGATCCAAGAGCAATGAAATGATGGACAAAACTAAAGGACACAGAAAATTCTAAAAGATTTGGTAAAAAAAGACGTTTAAGAACACACAGATATAAAAAATTACCCTATAGAGGAATACCTGTTTTAATTTAATGTAAAAAATGTAAACTAATCATTTAACCGTATAAGAATCTCTCTGGCGTTGGGATTTCAAACCGGTGCATAATTTGTAATCTATATTTAGATGAACGAATTGATTTGAATGTTGAAACAGAATCCCTGTGGAGTGGGGACAAGTTACAAATAGGGAATGTAGGGAAGAACTCAATAATTGTTCTATTGCATAGGTTTTCTGCATTTGTCTCTTGAAAATATTTAAAAGCTATTACAGACATCCGAGCTAGTCCCGGAATAGGGAAGCTCTGAGTACAAGGGTTACGTACAGCAGTCGGGTTAAACAGCATATTAAACATTTATTCAAAGATTTTGCTGCTAATTCAATAACTATTGATTGTGAAATATTTTGACAATATTGCAGTCTTTGAGCATTTTATTTTATATGGACATTTATAAAAATAGCAGTATAAATAAAAGTACCAAAGTATGGCATTAGAAAAATGTTTTAACGTGCCCTCAAATCTCGAATCGATAATAATGGGCTTCTCTACCGAACATTTTTATATTTCTTGAAAATAAAATGAAATAAATTCTGTTTACAAAGCGACGATCACCTCATTTCTTATTTTTCAAATAGAACCAAAACAAATCCAAGCTAAGTAATATTTTATAATACAATCCATACATAGGACTTCGAAAGGAAACTATTTTAAAAATATTACCAAAAGACAAAAATATTTTCGTAATATATCTAAATAGTTTTGCTCATTAGTTATATGTACTATTAATTCATTCATGTACAAACTAAAGATAAATTTATTCAACTATACTGAATAGCTATATATTACCAAACAAATCATCGGCCCATTGTGAATATTCTACATGCACTGTTCCATTACATATTTAAAGAACTGAAAATCTTCTTGGAAATTATCGTTAAAGAATTCTTTGCAATGAGAATAGATTGTTAGACACAAAATATAGAAGTTAATATACAATATTGAAAAAATTATCCCCGTCTCTTTAGTTAGAAAATTTCGCTTAGCCACAATCAACGTTTCTCAAGAATTCATTTAATAATTCTAAACGAACTAAAACAATTTAATTTGTAAAAATCATTTAAATAAAAATAAAACATTTGTCTAAATGTAATAATTTAAAAATATTTTAAAACATAAAGTCTCTAATTTATGTAGTGACAAAAAATGAATATCTGCAAAGTTTTAATTGTTTCACTTCGTAACTAATTAAATTTGAAAAACATGTTCCCAACTCAGGCGATATTTTACTTTGGTTTTGGGTAATATTAGAGAAAGAAGCCGTTATCTGTATTAATACAAACAACAATCTACTGAAGACACAGCTAATTAAGGCAAACTGAGTAGCAGAATTAGATTCAAGTTTACTGGCAACCCTGCCCGGTGTTGAATATTTAGTGTAGAAACATTTCTTGAAAAGAAATAAAATAATAAATAAAACTTTTACATACTTTAACAAATTAGGTATTTGATTTTATATTAGATTGAAACTGTTAAAATAAAAAAAAATCCATTTTTTGCTACGCCCCATCTTGCGCCGTGTGTTTGGTTCGACGACCACCAAATAAAGAGAGAGTTTAAGCACATACGAAGAGACTCCCAACCCTCTGCGCAATTCTCCGGCGCATTTCTATAAATCAGGCTTGTGGATTTCATTTCTCAATCAGTTTTGCTATACATTGAATTATAATTTACAATTTTTTATAAAATTTTTATTTATAAACTAATATCTTGGTTTGTTTTTGATGCTGCTGTAATATGTAACATTTTGGTTAAAATAATGTTATTTACCTAAATTCTTTAAAATATAACTTTTCCTTTAGGTTATATATTTAATGACCTTAACACTCTTTTGTGTCACCTTCAGGTTTCTAATTATTTAACATCAATATCAAAATTAACTTCACTTGCATTTATTCTTGACATTTAATTAATACACCTTATACCCCATAACCTTAATACTATTTAGTGACAAGATTTACTCCTTAACTAATAATACAATTACAAACAAAAGGTGGACTCTTGAGACTTTAGGTTATTACAATAAAGTTTAATAATGACAGTGTTAATTTCTCTTTCTCTGGGGTCGTTATTATGGATCTTTTTATAAATTGGAAAGTGGTAAAAGAAAACTAGATTATTATTTTATACTAATGAATTTAATATTGTTCTAAATTTACTTTTTATAAAGTTCTGTTGGATAATTTTAATGTAAAAAAAGAAAGTCCTTATTGTTTGTTGATTCTTTGGATCTTGACCATTTATACTGCTTCGATGTACTTTCACATAACAAAATTTTTTTCTTATTATTTCTTAAATTATTTACGATGCATTTTTTTTAAATTATACAAATACAAAAAATTACCTTTCCATTCATTCTATCACCAAATTTTACCCCTTATTAACATTAATGACACTTGCCCCCCCCCCCAATACGTCTGCCCATTTCTGAATTTCCTCCAAGACTCCCTGATCACTTCCTTTTCCAATATCACATCATCTCTCCCCCCTCACGTATTTTCAGTTAATTTGCTTATTCCCATACCCATCTACAAAGAGCCTTCCTTGACGGTACAGTGTTATTATAACCCAGGTATTTTGGTCCTCAGAAAGTCCAATCTTAAATTATTTGGACCCTTCTTTTGTTAAAAATTCCGAACCCCTTTATTACTATAATATGAAATAGAACACTGGTCTATACATGTACTTTGTCCGTAGTTTTAGTAATTATTCTTGTCGTTTTTGCAAAATATTTCTTCCAACTATGTTTCTATTTGGATATAAACTGTTTTTTTTCTTTAACCTCATACGTTATGTTATAATATGTATATATATATATATATATATATATATATATATATATATATATATATATATATATATACACACACTGAGAATATATAATACACACACACTGTTATATATATATATATAAAACAACTGAGAATATTCAAATACAAGAATTATTTATTTATTCTATGCTTTTCGTTGGTACACTGTACCAACATCTCCAGTAATGAATTATATAATAACGCAACTGAAATATAACAAAATATGGCTGCTTTATATAACAAAGTAAATAAATTGGATAAAATCCCGATGAATAAAATAAATAAAGTGAGAGAAGAAACACAATTTATCAAATAGCAATAGAAAACGGTTATAAAAAGAAAACTGTCGACAAACTTATAATATTCTTAAGAAAACATAAATATTTATTTTAAACAAATGATAGTAGTACAATATGGACTTCATTTTTGTATACAGGTAATGAAGTAAAAAAACACCAAATTATATGAAGCACTAAAAATCAAAATTACATATAAAACTATTAAGAAAATCATAAAAACAATGGATAATAATAATGAAATAAATAATGTGCATGAAAAAGCAGTTAGAGGTGAAACTAAGAAACAATTAAAAGAAAGATATAAAGAACATTTACATGCTTATAAGAAACCAGAAATATACAAATCAAATTTCGCAAATCAGTACGATAATAATAACACATTCTCTCTCTCTCTCTCTCTCTCTCTCTCTCTCTCTCACACACACACACACACACACACACACACACACACACACACACAACAACAACACACACACACACCACAAAAACACACACACACACACACATACACACACATACATACACAAACACACACACACACACACAACAACAACAAACACACACACACACACACAACAACACACACACACACACACACACACACACACACACCATTATACATCACACATATGTGAGTAACTAAACGCAATAAATACTAAATGAAATAAACTAATCCATCTTCATAAGATTGGACCAGAATGTAAATGAATTATACATGAAGTGTTTATTTATTGTGAATAATTTTTTTTTATTGCTCTTGTTGGATTTATATTTCACAATTGCTAAACAAATCAATATGAAATGTTTAAGTCGTTCTTCTACATCTTCCATCGCCCAGTTCCTAGACATTTCTATTTAATGAGTCCAACTTAGAGCAGGTGTTGCACTCTCTCCTCTGTAGATCCAAGTTAGGATGTGTTTAGGCAGCAGTTCCTCAGTGTTTCTCTGGACGTAATGTCCATATTATCTAAGTTGTTATCTATTAACCATTTTGTAGCCTACTTCCATAATCACTCGAGTTGCTCTACGTAATCCTGAGTGGCCTGCCGCAAGTCTCCACAAAGCTAATCCTGATTCCTTGCGGTTCATCTACTACACTTTATCACTCTTTGTGATTATACTTGTGCTATACTCTAGTTTATTTTTCTTTAATACCTATTCACCCCAATTAGTACTATAATGTAGGTTAATAAGGATCCTTCCGTTGTTGATTCCTGACTAAATAAACACCTTTGTATAGCTTTTGGTAACAATGTACAGATCCGAGTTCGTGTAAATAACCACACAGGTTTATTATCTATAAACGTTATACATCGACTTTCAGATACTACGTTGCACTTACAATGTACAGTTGTATAATTCAATTAACATCACTGATTAAATTAGTTATAATATATGCCCTAATAATAAAACAGATAAAAATTGCATGGATAAACAAAGTTAATTTTTCCATTTTCAATACAAATGTGTATTTCCCGTATTGGACTCTGAGCTGTATCACCATTAGGAGAGAAATTTATACCCAGCAAAGCATTTCACGATAATATAGAAATAATTTAAATATTATTTGAACACCGAACGAAATATAAAATCTGGTGAAACCGTTGTTATAATTACTTTAGCATTGCCACGTCGATTTAATTGCAACAGAACAGAATTAGAGTGTTTGATGTGAATCATTCAAAGGGTGCAGGCAGGCGTTAGTTATGTTATAAGGTTACAAAGGTCTCCTAAATTAACGACGCCATTTTGGGGTGGAAATTGTCAACATGGTAATGGTTTTTGTAAAATCAGCTTACTCTTTATAAAATACTGCTTTCAGTAAGACAGAACATTTTATAATATTTTTGTAATAAGTTTTGTTGTTCCATTTTTTACAACATTTTTCATGTATATACCTATAATGTAAAATGGGAATTAATTGGTATTACAAATATTTTGTAAATTATTAGGAAATATGAAATAAATCACACTTATGTTATACTTTAAAAATTTACACATAAAATTAATATTTTATGTAGTTGACACAAAGATTGAACCTAAACACGAGATTCAAAACTGTTAACAAACTATGAATATGTTTCTATATTGTCTATTTATAATGAACCGGTAAACAAAAAGGAGAACCCATTAATATTAAAAAAATTGGCACTGGAAGTAATCAACTGCGTCCCACAGCAAGCGATAAAAATTTACACAAGTGAAAGCAGACAAGCGAGTGGAAAAACGGGTAGTGGAGTAGGCTATATATTGTATCACAAGAGTCAAAAGAGGAAATTAAATTAAGAAATCAAGACAACTCATCAAACTTCACAGCTGAACTGGTTGCTATTGAAGAGGTATTTATAAATTTGAAGAATACCAGAACCCAGAACAACTATGGATTCTAACCGACAGTAAAAGCTCAATCCAACATTTACAGAATTATAATGAAATATCTGATAATATATCAATAAATATAATAAAAAGGTTAGAAAGTATTTCCAAATCATCACAAATACACCTACAATGGATTCCATCACATGTCAATTACCCAGGAAATGAAAAGGTGGACAACTTAGCAAAAGAAGGCTGCAATAATAGTAATTTCCACAAAGAAACCCTAACCTATTTAGAAGTATATTCCAAATTTAAACAGGAAAAAGAAGGAAAATGGAAACAACCTCCGCAACATGAATGGTACAAAGAGCACCAACCTGGTGCATCTGTCAACTGTCAACTTGACAGAATTTCACAGACATCTTTAGCAAGATTAAAAAGCAGCCTTACAAAACCTATGAAAATCATAGACCTTTGGAAGATATATCCAACATGTACAAGATGCAACCAAGAACCAGCCCCACCAGCCCACATTTTGTCATTTATTGGACTTACCCCGGAATTCATCTACAAGGAACCAAGAATATGATCTCATGAAATTTGTCTAAGGACCTAGGGATAAGAAAGAAGAAGAAAGAAGACGATTTAATTCATCAATGGTTAAAATAAAAATGTTCAGTTTTGATAAAACATTTCAAAACAGGTAAATGTATATTTTACTAAACAATTATAAATACTGTAATTATAAATAGCCTATAATAACACTTACTTATATTTGTTGAGGACAGCCGTTTAGGTAGATGTGTCCCATTGTCCACTCTGACGTAACGAGTTACGGTACAATATTTATAAACAATATTTATAATTCTTTAATAGTGAAAACTAGTAGCTCACATGAAGATGGAATCAACAAATATGTTTATTTTAACAAAATATACAACCAGTTCCTACTATTAGTTCAAACTATTTCTTTATTATATATATATATGTATATATATATAAAGTATAACATTCTTAAAAATAAGGTGTTACATATAAATTCATTTATATATTTAATTTTTATTTAATAATTGTATCGTTTGTATATAAAAGAAAATGTTTGTTTTCTTTGTACAATTGTTTTTCTAGGGTAAGTTTCGTAGCGCCCCTAGCGGGTAAAAATGTAAAATATCGTACGAGTTAGTAGCTTAGTTAAAAAAACTGACATCACCCCATGTGACTTAAGCATGGTCTGATATCGCCTGATCTGATGGACCAATCAAAAAATTCAAAAAAATGACCAAGGGTGGGAAATTCCGTTGACGTGCCCTTGCAGAAGGTCCACTCCTCCAGAGGTTCTTGAACAGAACAGACGTAATGGCATTTTCGGACATAATTTAGAAATTTGTAAGCTTCCAGTATTCAAAATTTAAGATTTCAAGGCCGGTACCAAATTTTATTAACGTAATTAAAGAAGAAGTCAGAAGCGATTATTCATATGTTTCAAATAAATAATAGTTTATATAATTTGTGTTTAAGTGCGCTGATTTGCAAGAGCGATGTGTTAAGTGTTTAGTGATTCCAAAAGCCATGGGCAATGTTTAATATGTTTTAAAGTGTTTTTATAAGTGCACAACCAGGTACGTTTTAGATAATAATAAAGAAAATGTATTTTAATGTTAACTAAGTTGAATTTTAAATGATAAACGGTTACACATGAACGGTAGAAATTATCCCTTGAATATTCATTTCTAAACTTGGAAAACTTGAGCTACTATCTTCTCGATAAATATAATTTTAAAGATTAATAAGCATTTAAAATGTATGGAATAATTAGCAGTAATTAAAGGTAAATTACTCGACACATTTCTGTCATTTGTTCTTTTGTAAATTTTCATTGATTAATAAATTGTATAACTATGTATTTTAAAACTTCCAATTCTTATTTCCCACGTAACCTCAACCGTTACAAATGCGCAACTCTGCTGGTTTTCATTGTTTTCTAAAATGTAAGTTTCATACTCCGCTAGTTTTAGGAAAATGTATTAATTAAAGAGTGAATGGTAATTGCTGCTTAATTTAAATTAATTAAAATTTAAATAATGATTACTGCTAACGAATTCTAAGGATTAATGCCATTCATGTGTTAATTATTTAAGTTGTGCAGCCCTCCTTAAAAATACTCGTCAGTCTGTAGCAAGGTTAATTTCAAACTATCAAAATGTCTAGCGATTTAAAAATCAATATTGATCTGTTGATAAAAGATGAGTTAATTTTCGAACTAAAAATTAGAAGTGTAGAGGTTAGAATGGACAGTACACTATCCGAAATAAGAAAGACCTTGAGAAAAATAGCCTAAGATTCTAGTTATAAAGCCGACCCTAATAATTTAATTGGTAAAATGATGTGCCTAGCGAGTTTTTGTTAATTGAAAATAAATTTAAGGACTTAGTAGAAATGTGTAATAATTTAAAAACCGACCCTAGAGCTATTGATGTTTTAAGAGCTGAAACAAAACTAGTACATTTAAGATTAAGATGTAAATGCTTGTTGAAATTTGAATTAGAATGTAAAATGTCAGACGACCTAAAAGATTTCTTAAAAAAGATGAAAGATTTGGAAAAATATTAGCCGAAACAGATTTAGACAGTATAGTTAGGATAGAAACCGAAAGACAACTATCTACTAGTAGTCTAGAGGAAGAAAAATTAATGATGTGTTTGAAAAGACTGAACCAAAAACAAAAAGATTGCGATAGGGAATCAACGGAAATTGCAATACCTGAACTGTTAATTGGTAATAATACAAATTTAGAAATAACTAATTTTGAACATCAATTAGTAAAAAGTCAAACCAATTATATGCCAGTGTTTAACCCTGAACTGTACAAAAAATTACCAAATCCTTTAGAAAGGTATTTAAAAATGTTTGACATGTCAGATGGACTAGAATTAGACAGCCTATTAAAATAATGAGTGTAATTTTGAAAATAAAAAGAGAAGCTAATTTGCCAGATGCAAAAATTTTAGAAATAAGCATTGGAAAGGTACAAGGCCCTTTGTTGGATAAACTTCTCTTTGCTTTAGACAATAATGTCTCCTTAGATGATTTTCATGAAGACATATTAAAAAGTTTCATACCTATAAATCTCAGAGAAAATTTAAAAAGAAATCTGGTAAACAGACCGCAAGGTAATTTAGAACTAATAAACATGTATACCAGAAGAGTTAAAGATAATTGCAAATTGTTAAGATGTAACTATTCAGATAATGAGATAATAGAAATTATTAAGTTAGGAATTAAGCCAGAAGACCGTAATAAGTTAATTTTTATAAACAATTCCGCTAATTTTAACGACCTGGACAATATGTGTGTTCAGATTCAAAATTTAGGTTATAACGATGTAATAAGACAAGAAAACAATAACCCTGTATTTAGTAATTATCCAAGTAGAAAGCAGGAGCCTAATAAGATAAAATTTAGGAAATATAACAATGAACAAACAGTAAATGTGAATAGTAATAGAAATCATGTAAAATGCTATAACTGTAACAGGTTAGGTCATATTGCTAAGCATTGTAATAACAACAAAAAAGTTAACTAGCAATTACTGTTAAGGAAAGAAATGCCAAATTTCTTCCGTAATGAAGTAACACACAAAATTAACTTAATCAAGAAATGTCAAAATAAATTTAAATGTAACAATAAAGGGAATAAATTTAAACGCTCAGATTTAAAAATCAAAAATGTAATAAATCCGAATATCTCAAAGAATGAAACAAAAATTGAACAGGTTAATGTATTGAATAAATCAAAATTTTTCAAAGATACTAGAAAATGATTGAAAATTATGAAAATGGTAGAAAAGAAAAATTGGTTAAAGAATGAAACAAAAATTGTTATGCTACCTACAATAAACATTAAATTAAGTGGTAATTTAAATTGTAATGCTTTATTGAACACTAGATGTTCAATAAACATAATAAACGAAGAATTTTTTGAAACATTGTTAAAACAAATATTAGTTAAGAAAATTGTAAACAAACAGGATAAAGTCTCAGCAGCCAATAATACAGAAATAAAAATAAAAGGTAACTGCATTGTTAAAGTTAAAGTAAAAAATTTTTCATGGCAAGTGAAATTTTTAATAGCAGAAGGTTTAAATTGTAAAATAAGTTTAGGACTTCCCTTTATCAAAGAAACAGATTTAGTAATAGATATTTCAAAGAACTCATGTTATTTTAATTTTAAACCAAATGTGAAAGTAGCATTAAACAGTGTAAAGAGTTGTATGGTTAATAATTTAAACTCAAAAACGAAATTCAAATTGGTTGTGAGAAAGCCAAAAAAGACATAGAAAAATTAGTAAAAAGTTATCCTAATGTTTTCACAGATAAGATTGGTAAAGCATTAAATTTTGAATTTGAATTAAAGGTTAAAAGTGAAGAAATAGTAAAATTAAAACTATACCCATTAAGTCCGCCAAAAATGGCAATTTTAAAGAAAATATTAGATAAACTTTTAGAATAAAAAATTATAGAGCATTCGACTAGTCCATATTTAAGTCCTTCGTTTTTAGTATCAAAAAAGGACAAACATAGGCTAGTAGTTAATTATGGAAAATTAAACCAAATAATAGAGAGAGTTTCACATCCAATAGGAGATATGTCTGATTGTTATCAATACTTAAGTGGTGCAAAATATTTTACTTGTATAGATTTGTGTAATTCTTTTCATCAGATTCCATTATCCGAAAGCAGCAAAAAATATACTGCTTTCAGTACTCCTTTTAGTCAATACATTTACACTCGAATTCCATATGGTCTCCATGTTGGGAGCGGAATATTGAGTGCGTATGTAGAACGAATTTTTTCCGATATAAAGTATAAATTCGGGATAAATTTTGTTGATGACATCATTATTTATAGTAAATCTTTAAAAGAACATATTCAACATGTAACTGAAGTAGTCAATAGATTAAGTGAAAATAATTTAACTGTTAATTTGTCAAAGGCAAAGTTTGCTTGTACAGAGATAACCTTTTTAGGCAACAAAATAAGCGAAAATGTAATTAAGATAGATCCAGATAGAACTAATTCTATTAAAGAATTTCCAAGACCTAAAAACTCAAAAGATGTATCAAGATTTATTGGCATGGTATCTTTCTTTAGTACCTTTATAAAAGATTATGCTAAAATTGCTAGCCCATTAAACGAGCTACGCAAAAAAAGAGTAAAATTTAATTGGAATCATGAATGTGAAAATAGTATTGTTAAATTAAAAAATTGTATAATGAACCCGCCTTGTCTAAATATTGCTAATTATGATAAACCATTTTATTTAATGACATACTCCAGTGAACATGGTATATTTTCATGTTTGATGCAAAAAGATAACAACGATGAACATAAACCTATAGCATTTTTTATTCTAAAAAATTTACAGATTCTGAACGCAACTTATCAGTGTATGAAAAGGAATCTTTAGCGATAGTGTTAAGTATCGAAAAATTTTACAAATATTTAGAAGTAATGCCATTTTATTTAATAACTGACAATCAAGCGCTGTCATGGTCTTTAAGTCACTTCAGAAAGCTAGGAAAAATTGGGCGTTGGCTTGAGCGCATATTAAGTTTACCTTTCAAAATATACCATGTAAAGGGTAGGGACAACCCTGTAGCTGATGCCTTAAGCAGAATTCATACTGAATGTAGTGACATAGAAATTGAAATAATAGGAGTAGAATCAAAAGTTGAAATTCTTAACATTAACAAAATAAGTAAAAAAAATAGATGGGTCAATAATAAATTGTTAAATGTAAATGTAATCTCTCAAATACCCTTAAGTTTTATAGATATAATGGAACACCAAAGAAATGATCCAGAAGTTAATACGATAATTCAAAGTGTACAAAACGAAACTAATAATAAAAAATTTTATTTGAACAAAGGAGTTTTAATGTTTAAAATTAAGGAGAAATCCAAAGCACAGATTTATTTACCAAAATTGTTAATAGATATGTTATTCCAATATTATCATAACTCTATGATGGGAGGCCATTTAAGTCAAGTGAGAACATTCGCAAAAGTAAATGAATATTTTTATAGACCTAATTTAAAGAACATTATTTTGGAAAAAGTGAAAAACTGTGAAATTTGTATTAAATCCAAACAATCTCCGAGAGTGTATTATGGACCATTAATAAGCAAGACAGCCAATAAACCGATGGAAATTGATATTTTGGGGCCTCTCGTTCGTACTAAAAAGGGTAATAATTATTTGTTAATCTGTGTGGACGATTTATCAAAATTTTGTTTTGTTATACCGTTAAGAAGAGCTACCTCTGTGAATGTCATCAACAAAATGCAGGATATTATTTTTGCTAATTTCGGAGTACCACAATGTGTTGTTTCTGATCAAGGTCCGTGCTTTAAATCAACAGAATTAAAAATTTTATGTTCAATAATGGTATCAAACATACAAAAATTATCCCCTATATGCCTTGTGAAAATCGCGCTGAGCAATATATCAAAAAAGGTTAAAAACATGTTAAGAGCATACTTCCATAACAAACAAACATCTTGGGATGAAGGTACGTTTTAGATAATAATAAAGAAAATGTATTTTAATGTTAACTAAGTTGAATTTTTAATTGATAAACGGTTAACACATGAACGGTAGAAATTGTCCCTTGAATATTCATTTCTAAAATTGGAAAACTTGAGTTACCATCTTCTCGATAAATATAATTTTAAAGATTAATAAGCATTTAAAATGTATGGAATAATTAGCAGTAATTAAAGGTAATTTACTCGACACATTGCTGTCATTTGTTCTTTTGTAATTTGTCATTGATTAATAAATTATATAACTATGTATTTTAAAACTTCCAATTCTTATTTCAAAAGTAACCTAGACCGTTACAAAAGAACTAAGTCAAAATACAAATACAAGAATTATAATTCTTGTATTAGTATTTTGACTTAGTTCTTTATTAATACACAAGAATACATATTGCGATATATATATATATATATATATATATATATATATATATATGTATATATATATATATATATATAATTAATAAATTAAAATATTTCAAAAACAAGAATACTTTTGATGAATATATTTATTTATATATTTATTTGTTTTGTAAATATATTTTATTAGATAATTATTTTCTTGAAGATGATGGTACTATTTTATCGGCGAAAAGCTATGAATAAATATTTTCATTAAAAGTTTTCTTGTTTTTGAAATATTTTAATTTATTACAAGAAAACATATCACCATATTTAATATATATGTATGTGTGAGTGTGTGTGTGTGTGTGTGAGAGAGAGAGAGATGAATAGCTATTATCTGGAGCACATCCGATCCTTCTGCAGTTCATAAAGTCGCAGTTCCGACGTTTCGCCAGAATCTCATCTAGCATCAACGAGGTGAACCCAACAAGAGTAGAAGAGCGAGTTGTTGGATTCAACTGATCGATGCTAAATGAGATTTTATGCACTGTGAAATGAACGGATGTACTCTAGATACCAACTATTCACGATATTTTTCCATCCGTTAAGGAATACGTATCAGCATATATATATATATATATATATATATATATATATATATATATATATATATATATATATTGTAAAACTAAGATGAATTATTTTTTCTTGTTGAATATAAATGGTGAAATAAAATAATTTTCATAAACAAGAATATACGATTATTACTTCAATTTATTGTTGATTGAAGCTTTTCGCTAATTTACATTATTAGCATTTTCAAAATTTATAAATCACTGTTCAGTAATGTGACTAGAGTAAGACTCCTTAGATGTAAATTAGCGAAAAGCTTCAATCAACAATAAATTGAAGTAATAATCGTATATTCTTGTTTATGAAAATTATTTTATTTCACGATATATATATATATATATATATATATATATATATATATATATGTATATATATATATATATATTAATATTGTTTAATCATGCAAACAAGCTTAAATACGTTATTAAACTAAAAGTGAATCACATTTGATGTTAACAACAAAGTTTTTTCAATCAAGCGATATTATTTCAATAATTACGTTTAATTATTGAATTAAAATAACTAATTGCGCATTCAATTTTGACACCTTTTATTGTAATACGCACACATTGATGTGTGTGTGTGTGTGTGTGTGTGTTTGTATATTTGTGTGATGTTGTGTGTGTGTGTGTGTGTGTGTGTGTGTGGGTGTGTGTGTGCGTGTGTGTGAGTGTGTGTGTTTGTATATTTGTGTGATGTTGTGTGTGTGTGTGTGTGTGTGTGTGTGTGTGTGTGTGTGTGTGTGTGTGTGTGTGTGTGTGTGTTGTGTGTTAGTGTGTCTTTGTGTGTTGAAGGATATTCTGATTTGTTATATACATCTAAATGCTGGAAGATTCACGGCATTTGACTAATGTCGGAGTAGGTAAATACGGGGAGTTGGATCCAATCTAATTAATTTGTGTTGAATATGAAAGTTTATTATTTTGGTGTTTTTCATATTTAATAAATAAATAATCATTAGTTCGTCGTTTTCCTTGATTGTGAAATGGTTATTAGTGTTGAGAATGTTTGTCTTTCTTTAGTTAATTTGATTAAATTTGTAATGAATGCTGTAAATCCTCACAATAATAGTGGCAATTAATTACCTGTGACTGAAATAGATTAATTTCACCAATTTATTAGTGTTAAATAATTTGCTTTGTTTATGTAATTAAATATTCATATTTTTGCGGTGAATTTTTTTTTTAATAATCCCTAGAGTTTCTATATTTAGATTACCAAGATTACAAAACATATCTCATCTAAATAAATTGATTACATTTGATGGTAGTTTTTTTTTAGAACCATTTTCTATGGAAAAAGCGTAAGCGTTCTGAGCGAGAAATAAACAGTTTGTCAAGTAAATCAAGATCTTTCATACAAACGTTTGACGTTCCGAAAAATACGGTTCTCTTTCTGATGAATTTGAGATTAGCCGACGATGTCTTATGAGTGGGTATATTTATTAACGCGCATTTGTTGACATTATTCGTAATGTGCATACATATAAATATTTAGGTGTTGCGGAGGAAACGCATTTTTTGAAAGTTACACAGTTTTGTCCGCCATGACTGACGTGTTTGCGGTTGTGTTGTCAGCGTCACAGCATGCCTTCCGATACTGCGGAGGATGTCTGTAAAAACTAAAATGTCACATACTGTCTGTGTAAGTTGTAACAGCTTCAATGGTTGTTTGCGTGTGTACCGTTTACGTAGAGGGAGAAATGAAGCAAAGGTCTTTTGTACTGTTATTATAAATGTTGTAGCGAAATATTTTTAAGATGATAACAAAAACATCACGTTTATTGATTTTTGTATATATTTTATGAAAAAGTATTAAGTCAAAGAAAAAAACCCTTGAAATGACATAAAAGTGTAGGATGATGCTTTTAAAAATGTATAGTGTTTGCAGTATGTGTGTCTGTGTTGACGGAACCTACCGATATTCTCTACACTTGAACGGACGCCATGACGCCTCTCGGATGCAATCCGCAGTTGTGTTTTACTTAAAGCATTTCCTCTCGTTACATATGAGTTATATAGGTATAGAACCTCCAAGTTTAATCGTGATAAATAACAATAAAACTTATAAAAACCTTTCGTTTATGGCAGATTTATCAACGTAAACAATAATAAATCAAATCTTATGATTTAACAAATCTGATAATAGAATATGCATTATATTACAGAATATATTATATAATACAGAACCCTAGGCTAAATATTTTGATATAAGATTAGACTAAAAAAATATTTGAAATATTGTAAAATAGAAAACTACCTTGGATAAAGCGGAGAGTAGTACTTCGTGTGAAGTCCAGGGATGCCATTCATTCTGTTGGATCCACAGTGGTGCTGTACAGGATCTCTAGAGTCCTTGAAGAGGACTCATAAGCTGAAGAGTGCTGGTAAGAATTTGGAGTCACAGTGAACCCTGGCCACTGCGGCATTACGTTTACTAACACGACAAGTAGCATCACAACCAAGACAGCAATAGCGAAATGGGTTATTAAAAGAGTCTAAAATGCAAAGTACTTACAGCAAAGGGTAACCCCGAGTGAAGGAAGATGCAGAAATTTCCTTGGTCATGCCCTACCACTAGAGCCGTTGGAGTGGCCTGGTTTCCAAGACATCCTATCGACAGAACACATGTGCTGGAACATGTTGAAAATGTAAGTGAATATATCTACGTGATAGTGGCTGTATATTGCAACGCACATGAAAAAAATGGCAGAAATGCCGATAATAGCGTAGTTCAAGAACCCCATAAACAACTTGTATACATTTTGTCACCTCCGTCTACTGATAACTGGCATATTTTGCACGATTTCAAGAAGCACACTTATTTTCGTGAAATATTCAAAATGTTACAAATGTATTTCATTAGCCTCGTGAATTTGCTTGCGTCAATATTTTGAACATACCAACGATAAAAGCGGCAATGTAGAAACTAAAGCTATTGAACAAAAAAGAAGAGTGGAAATTCAACAATGTACGAATTAAATCGATTGAACAATGGACAAGAGAAAAAAGTTGGCATTTTACTTCCAACAAGTCGACAAACTACATTGTACAAGTTTTATAAATAAATAATATTATCGCAAAAGTTCTCTGTTGTAGCGCTCAAACTTGCAAAACTAAAATGTATATTTAAATTTATCTGTTTTCACAAAGTATTGAAACGAATTTAGAAGCAAAAATAAGGCGTTGATATTCCGAGGTTGAAATTTGCATCTCATTATTAAACACCAAGAGCGCTTAAAATTTATATTCCAAGATCGCTGTGACTGATTGCAATTCATTCCCCAAAGAATCCTACATTTTGCGGTTATTAAAAGAAAAAAAAATTCTTTTTTTGTAAATTATGCACAGTTGTGTTTTTATATGCTTTTAAAGTTAATGACGCAAAGCTAGCGTGCATTGTCTCAGTAGATATTATGTTACTGGCGTTTATTGAGAAATTCTTTATTTGATAACATAGCCAAAGTATTTCTTGGCGAAAAACCTAATTAGGTTGCATCGTCATAACAATTAATATGAAAAATTGGAGGTTACAATGTTAGCAAGACCAAAAAGTAAAATAGATAGGGAATAATACATAAACTAAATAACTGGGGGAAGTATACATTCTAAGAAGTATTAAAATTCAAAACAAGTGCTTAGAGTATGTAAGACTTGAAGAACAATAAAAAAAAGTATATATTTTATGTAATACTCTTAGCTGATGAATTATTTATTTCTCTCATCCAATTTAAACTTCCTTAGATAGCATAACATTTTTTTAACCTCTGTCAAATCCACACATTAAAATAGTATGTCTTGATACATCCACAGAACTGACTTAGGGTCTGATCCTCCTATGCATTAACCATCTAAGTTAAGGCAAAGATGAGTAACCTCCCCCTTCTCTTCCACGGACGGGCGATATTATTGCGCACCCTCAGCCTATTGGTATCACTGATTGCATTTTATCATTTCATGCACACAGCAGGCATAAGTTACTCTTCATAAACACTACATGCGGCAAGTAAATAATTCTAATAGTCTGTAGTTCGCCCTCAGATGCCTATAATGTTTACGTCGCCTAAACTATCGACCAGTTTCAGTTCAGGTGTTTAACTGATGAGACGATATTTTTCCCAATTTTTGAGATATCCCCAAGGTCCACACTGGAAACGAAATATTTACGCCGTTTCAGTCGTGTGGATAGATACACGCGTTGTTAAGTGATCTTTTGACGATTGAGGAGGTATTTTGATTTTTGTCCAATTTAGACTTAACAACAGTTCCTGGGTTCCGCTTATGGCCAACTAACTGGATATTTTCTATCAACTATCTATTAAAATGCCGGGTTTCGCTTAGTGAATTTGTTTTTGCAATAACAGATGTGATAAAATCAACGTTAGAAAGTGCAATTCGAAGCGTAAAACAGAATCCGCAAGTAACATTTGGTTTATTATACGCCATGATTTAAAGAATTTGTGGGAATTATTAGGGAGAGCAAACTAAACACATTCTGTAAGAGCGTCTCCTTGAGCCTGACACACAGACTCACTTTAGCGTAACTAAATGTCAAGTTGAAGATTGCTCCAAGTAAACGTTGAGATAAAGATCCCGCGTCTGCGGCAAAGGACGGAAAATCATCATTTATGTAAGTTTACAAGTTTATTGCGACCTGGAAGCTAAGATAAAACGTTAATAAACACATGAAATGCAAATCATGCTTACAGTTCCTCAAAGGCTTTTAACATAGGCGATGGGAATATCTTTATAGTGTGATTTAAAAACCCTCTATGTAGGCGATGGGAAAATGTTTATATAATGCAATTTAAAAATTTTTATGTAGGTGATGGGAAAATGTTTTATAATGCAATGAAAAAACTTTCATATAATTGATGGGAAATTGTCTATGAAATGTATTGGACAAATTTTTATGTAGGTGATGGGAAAATCTGTATAGTGTGATTTAAAAACCTCTATTTAGGCGACGGGAAAATGTTAATATAATGCATTGGAAAATCCTATATATAGCTGATGGGAAATTGTTTATATAATGCAATGGAAAAACTTTTATTTGGGTGATGGGAAAAGCTGTATAATGTGATTTAAAAACCTCTATATAAGGGATGGGAAAATGTTTATACAGTGGAATTGAAGAACATTTATATAGGCGATGGGAAAAACTATATAGTGAGATTTAAAAACATCTATATAGGCAAATAAAAATACTATATCGTGGGACAGGAAAATATATGTATACGATGGGAAAATGTTTACTTAGTTCAAAGGAAAAACTTTTATATAGGCGAAAGGTTATTCTTTAAAGTGTAATTTAAAAATCTCTGTATAGGGGATGGGTTATTGATTAAATGGTGGTATGGAAAAACATTTATATACGTGATTGGAAAATCTATATAGTGTGATTTAAAAGCTCTATACAGGTGGTTAAAGATACTATATCGTCTGACAGAAAAATATATCTATACGTTGAGAAAATGTTTACATAATGCAATGGAAAAAAATCATATAGGTGATGAGGAAACGTTTTTATAATGCAATGGAAAAACGTTTATATGGGTTATGGGAAAATCAACATAGTGAGATTTTAAAACCTCTATGTAGGTGATGGGAAAATGTTTCTATAATGCAATTGAAAAACTTTCATATAGGTCATGAGAAAATCTTTTTGTAATGCAATTGAAAAACTTGTATATAGTTGATGGGAAAAACTATATAGTGTGATTTAAAAACCTCTATATAGGCGATGGGAAAATGTTTCTATAATACAATGGAAAAACTCCTATATAGGGGATGGGAAAAAGTTTATATAGTAGAATTGGAAACATTTATATAGGCGATGGGAAAATCTATATCGTGTATATTATTTGTCCAATTCCTTCAAATAATAGAATTCTTATTTAAATAGCTTAACTATATAGTGAACAATAAGGACAATCTGTTGCATTATGTTACAGCTCCGGATCAAGTGCTAAATCACCCACTACATATTTCTCTAATACTTTATGAAGAGTTATTACAAATCAATGTCTCTATTTCACTACTTTTTACGTGTTATTGACGTGTTATGTAGTTATTCCTGCATACCATATATTTTTTATGCTATATTATTCTGCACACACGTATGTTTACAAGTAAAATATATAAATAATGTGGAGAAATGTATAACTACGATACCTTAATAACCAAATGTTATTTTACCGTTCCAATTTTACAATTTAGCTTCTAAAAAACCTTTACCTCGGAAATAAGATCTTATCTTCGAAATAATAACTTTATCTTCAAAAATCAAGACTTTACTTTGCAATTGAGATTTCACTCTTCAAACAACGAATTTAATTTTGAATAGTTAGAGAATTTATCAACGAAATTGCGAGAAACTTCCAAATGGGGACTTTACAAGCCCAATGGGAACTTTACCTTCCAAATGTTGACTTTACTTTCTCAATAAGGATTTACGTTCCAAATGGGGACTTTACGTTCTAAATGGGGACTTTACTTTCTCAATAAGGATTTACGTTCTAAATGGCTACTAAAAGTTCCAAATAAGGACTCTGAAAAAGGTTATTTTTAAAGAAATGTATGGATCTCCAAATGGAGACTTTACCTCCCAAATGGAGACTTCATCTGCCAAATGGGGACTTTACCTTCCAAATGAGAACGTTACGTTCCAAATGGTGACTTTACCTTCCAAATGGGGAATTTAACTTCGAATTGGGGACTTTACCTTAACAATGGTAACTTTTCTTTCCAAATGGGGACTTTAACATCTCAATAAGAATTACGTTCGAAATGGGGACTTTACCGTTCCAAATAGGAACTCTACCTCTGGAAAAAGGATATTATTAGAGAAATTTATGGATTACCAAATGGAGACTTTACCCAATGAGGACTTTACCTTCCCAATAGGAACTTTATCTTCTCAATAAGGATTTATGTTCCAAATGGGGACTTTACCGTTCCAAATGGGGACTTTATATGCCAAATGGGGACTTTACCGTACCAAATAGGGACTCTACCTCGGAAAAAATATTATTAAAGGTATTTATGGACTTTCAAATGCTGGTTTTACTTTCTCAATAAGGATTAGCCTTCCAAATGGGAACCTTACTTACCAAATAGGGACTCTACCTCTGAAAAAAAGATATTAACAAAGAAATTTATGGACTTCCAAATTGGGACTTTACTTTCCAAATGGAAACTTTACCTACCAAATGTGAACTTTAATTGTCAAATGAGAAATTTACCTTCCAAATGGGAACTTTAACCTTCCCAATGGAAAATTTAACTTCCAAATGGAGACTTTACCTTCCGAATGGGGACTTACCCTTCCGAATAGGATCTTATACTTCCAAATGGGGATTTCACATTCCCAATGGGAACTCTACCTTCTATATTGGGACTTTACCTTTTCAATAAGGATTTACGTTCCAAATGTTGACTTTATATTCCAAATACTGACTCTACCACTGAAAAAGGGATATTATTAAAGAAAGCTATGGACTTCCAGTGGGCACTTTACTTTTCAAATGGGGACTTTACCTATATATATATATATATATATATATATATATATATATATATATATAAAGAGAGAGAGAGAGAGAGAGACACACACACACACACACACACACACTTTACCGTACTTAAACAATAATCTTACTTGGTGTTTGGGAGACGACTTTCTAGAACTATTAGTTACGTGATCTCATTTCAGAGCTTATTCTGATACTCTTCTGATATGAGTATCAGAATTAACTTCAAAATGAGAACACATAGCAAGGGAATACAAGAAAACAGTGATGCAAAGTTATATATATATATATATATATATATATATATATATATATATATATATATATATACATCCCGCTATCAATATGGCAGCATTTCATTTTGCAACCATATGGCAGCCCCTTGAAAGAGTGAAGTATATATGTTTTTCGTCGTGTATAATTTATTTCTAATAAACATTATACTACTCCATATACTTTAATTTCATAAAATCTTAAAAATACAAAATTGACTGAAGTACTATCAATACGGTAGCATTTCATTTAGGCATCAGTATGGCAGCCAGTGTATATTTTCGTTCAGTCTAATAACAATATGGCAGCCGGTGTGTATATTGTTCCCACGCCACTAACGATACGAGAACCAACAGTGTTGCCACTATGGTGCGACTGTCTGACTAGTCAAATGTTTAGTCTGTAAGGCACTGGGTGTGTGTAATCACGGTGAAAACATAAACATTAGAATGTCCCTTCTTCATTTCAGCTGGCCAAATATTTACTCAACTAACATAAGTCCTGGTTGTTAGTTTTCATAAACGTGTACAACTATCGAAAGCTGACGGGGATACAAGTGTGTGCCTCTACAGGAGTAGCAAAAAGATCAATTAGGGTAGAATATCAGAACCCCAAAAAAGCTAGGAAATAATCAATTGGGGTGTTTTTAAGGATGCTGAGTCCACTACTGTGAACAAAGTAAAACGGGGATGAACGAGTTGGGATCTATGGGAGTTGTAAAGGAGTGACTTTCGGTCAAAATGAAAGAAGGTAAAAAAAAACTAGAAAATGATCAGTCGGAGAGTTTTAACGGTGCTGAATCTTTTACCGTTAACGAACGTCATAGGGATACATGGGTGATCCTCTATGGGAGTATCAAATAATGATGTGGAGTATAAAAGTGAGAAGGCAAAACAAAGCTAGAATATGATCAATTGTGTTTTGGAGGTAGCTGAGTCCAATACCGTCTTCCATATTAATCGTGAATGCACGGATGTGGCTCTAAGGGAGTAGAAAATTAGTGAATTGGGGTACAATTGTCAGAAGGCAAAAAACAATTGAAAATGATAATTCGGATGGGTTTCTATGGCGCCGAGTCATTCACCGTTATCGAACGTCAATGGGGATACACGGGTGACCCTCTATGGGAGTAGCTAACGATGAATTGGGGTATAATACTAAGAAAGCAAAACAAAGTTAGAAAATGATCGATCGTAATGTTTTGGAGGTTGCTGAGTAAAATACCGTCTTCAATTATATAAGGGGATGCACGGGTGTGGCGCTACGGGAGTAGAAAAAGGGTCAATTGGGATAAAATTGTCAGAAGGCAAAAAAACCATGGAAAATGATCACTCGGGGTGTCTTAATGGTGCTTAGTCTTTATCCATTATCGAACCTCATGGGGATACACGAGTGATCCTCTATGGGAGTAGCAAATGGTGATTTGGAGTATAAATTTGGGAAGGCAAAACAAAGCTAGAATATGATCAATCGTAGTGTTTTCGAGGTAGCTGAGTCTAATACCGTCTCCCATATTAATCAGGAATGCACGGATGTGGCTCTAAGGGAGTAGAAAATTAGTGAATTGGGGTACAATTGTCAGAAGGCAAAAAACAATTGAAAATGATCATTCGGATGGGTTTTAATTTCGCCGAGTCATTCACCGTTATCGAACGTCAATGGGGATACACGGGTGACCCTCTATGGGAGTAGCTAACGATGAATTGGGGTATAATTGTGAGAAAGCAAAACAAAGTTAGAAAATGATCAATCGTAGTGTTTTGGAGCTTGCTGAGCAAAATACCGACTTCAGTATTATAAGGGGATGCACGGATGTGGCGCTACCGGAGTAGAAAAAGGGTCAATTGCGGTAAAATTGTCAGAAGGCAAAAAAACAACGGAAAATGATCACTCAGAGGGTTAATGGTGCTGAGAGGTCTTTCACCGTTATCGAACGTCAATGGGGATACACGGGTGAGCCTCTATGGGAGTAGCTAACGATGAATTGGGGTATAATTGTAAGAAAGCAAAACAAAGTTAGAATATGATCAAACGTCGTGTTTTGGAGGTTGCTGAGTAAAATACCGTCTTAAATATTATAAGGGGATGCACAGGTGTGGCGCTACGGGAGTAGAAAAAGGGTCAATTGGGGTAAAATTGTCAGAAGGCAAAAAAACCATGGAAAATGATCACTCGGGGGGTTTTAATGTTGCTTAGTCTTTATCCATTATCGAACGTCATGGGGATACACGGATGATCCTCTATGGGATTAGCAAATGATGATTTGGAGTATAAATGTGAGAAAGCAAAACAAAGCTAGAAAATTATCAATAGTAGTGTTTTGGAGGTAGCTGAGTCTAATACCGTCTCCCATATTAATCAGGAATGCACGGATGTGGCTCTACGGGAGTGGAAAATTAGTGAATTGGGGTACAATTGTCAGAAGGCAAAAAACAATTGAAAATGATCATTCGGATGGGTTTTAATGGCGCCGAGTCATTCACCGTTATCGAACGTCAATGTTGATACACGGGTGACCCTCTATGGGAGTAGCTAATGATGAATTGGGGTATAATTGTGAGAAAGCAAAACAAGGTTAGAAAATGATCAATCGTAGTGTTTTGGAGGTTGCTGAGTAAAATACCGACTTCAATATTATAAGGGGATGCACAGGTGTGGCGCTACGGGAGTAGAAAAAGGGTCAATTGGGGTAAAATTGTCAGAAGGCAAAAAAACATGGAAAATGATCACTCGTGGGGTTTTAATGGTGCTGAGTCTTTTACCATTATCGAACGTCATGGGGATACACGGATGATCCTTTATGGGAGTAGCAAATAATGATTTGGTGTATAAATGTGAGAAGGCAAAACAAAGCTAGAAAATGATCAATCGTAGTGTTTTGGAAAGTGCTTAGTCCAATACCGTCTTCAATATTAAACGCGGATACAAAGGTGTGCCTCTACGGGACTAGAAGTATGATTGGTGGTCACTTTAGCAGAAGACAATTAAACAAGAAAAAATGATCAATCGGGTCTTTTAATGTTGTTGTCTTTTACAGTTATCGAACGTCAATGGGGATGCACGGGTCATGCTCAATGCTAGTAGCAACTGGTGAATTAGGGTAAAAATTTCAGAAGGTAAAATAAAGGTAGAATATTATGGCTTGTAAAGTGAAACATTCAACCAAATAAGATTTTATTTTGGTATTTTTATCTTTTGGAGGGAATGACCTCGCTGAAGTAAATAGATACTTTCATGAAGTAACTATCATGGTCCCTGTCACATGATTAAAACTGATAATACTGAATGATGTGGTCATCCTTCAGAGATCGAAAATAAACATTGCACAAACACGTTCATGACGGGTTTGATTCCAGGCGCTAATTGGTCACTTGTTACAATGTGAAATTTATACCACCATTTCTCCATCTACTTTCTACATACAACCACACGGGACGTCTCTTTACAATCAGTTTCGTTTCGGCTACAATAGTACATAGTTGTCATAGAAATTGTCACATTGATTGTTACAATTCTATTATTTGTTGTTATTTTTAATATGAATTAACGAAATGAAACAACAAATTTATTGTTTTTAATAAAAACAAATTTTCACAAATAAATTTAAACCCTCAATTTAAGTCATTTCTTTATTTAGGTTAGTACACACGGCACTGTCTTATAAAAGGTATTAATCTCTTTTACGTATGTTTGGAAAAAAAGGGAGACACTTGCTAAATCTATGCCTTACGGGTCGCGTTCCTCGTGTCGGTTTCTTCCAGGCCATTGGAAAAAATTAAAATTAATAAATCCACCGCCACTAGGTTGCTATTTTAAAATTTCCCCGCCCCATTGAAGGTGTTCAGTGCTCTGTCGAATTCTAGAAATAGTTCTCCAGTTCTGTCAGTAAACATAGTGTCATAGTAACAAAAATACGGGAGTGCAAGTAGACGATTGTATTGTGAATCAGCAGGTTAGGTTTAGACCGGTATCCATCGATCCTCTGGATTGGTTACATGTTTTCAAAACCCTCAATAGATCTGCAACTAAATGAACGGTTTCATCTTTAACAATAATCAATCTAGATTTCCAGCCGTGCACTGCACGGGATAAAGGCCAAGTACGAATTCAATTTTTTTCTTCTGAATTTCTCATTTAATTATCAGTCTTAGAGTTAGTACACTAACTCCTCCTATATCCTTACTTTACAAAAGTACATTTATTCTCATTAAATTTATTTTATCTCATTGAGCTTTCTGCCACAATTTTTAAATTCTATTTCTTTCGTGTTACAATGTTTTAAGAGTTTTTGCAGTTTAAGAACGATTTTGCAGTATTTTTAGACTAATTCATCGAATTTTCTTCAACATTTCTTCTTCAGTGTATTAAAAAATGGAAATTTCAATTTTAAGTTTTTACTGCTTGTAAAAAAATAATAAAGGATAAGAAAGGTTTGGCATAAAGTTTATTTACAGTAAGTTTTTAAAGTTAGGCCTATAGTAGAAAAACAACAAATATTGTATCACCTTTACCTCAGGTAGGTAACCAGAAAAATCGACCTATATTGGACATTGTAAATAAAAGAAGGCTTTTATTTGGTCGAATTTCATCTAATGTTAATTTCTTGTTCACGTAGGCCCATTGAACTCGTCTCTAGTTTATAGGTTCAAACGAGCACAAATGACCATTTTCGAATAAAAAAATTAAACATTCAAATAATAGTATTTCTGTACTTACGACAGCCAAATGTAACAAAAAAACTGTTTTATTTTTCTGTGAGCATATGCTTTAAAAGGGTGCATATAGTATTCTAACAAGGAGTAAAATTTTCACGAAGATATGACATTTTAGTGCCAATACCAATCAGTATACATATTTTACCAAGATAAGGGCAAAACATTTTAAGTATTTATTCAAGGATTCATGTATTATAGGTGGTTTTGTGCCAATAAAACTAGAGAGCAGTTCAGGCGGTTTAAGCAATGGTAAATATACTTCTTTACTTCTACATCTCTAAGGAATATAATATTATGTAAGGATATAGTTCTTCCCAATGTATATTGCATTGTAGCTAGGCATCACGGTGAAAAACGATTTCGGTATTTTATTTATCCACCATATTTGATTTGTCATAAGTTATTATAGGTAAGTAATTATAGGTGTTTGAGTAAAAACCTATTTTTTCTAAAAGTTCTTTTTTAACTACATTCATTAAATTTTCCTGGTAGTCGTGGTTGCCAGGTTAAAACATTTATTTAATTCCTCCCTTAGATATGTTCCTAAAGGATGACATTACACCTTGATCGTGATGTTACTTTCATTAAGACAAGTTAAATGCACCTGAAAATATATCTGCTAAGATTTAAGTATATTTTAATCTTCTTCTTTAATTCTATCTTTAACAGTATCCCTCCTGGCTCGCATATCTACAATTTGATTTATTATTATTATTATGGTGAACAAATTTACAAATATATTGGCGAATATAGCTGAGGAACCCGTCTTCAAAAACTAGCTGAAAAATAGCGTTATGCAGAGTAACATAATGAAATTAGTCACTACGATGGTATTTCTTGTTAAAAAAACAAGACGTAAAAAATGACTGTTTTCTAGATTTTTTTCACTTTAAAAAATCTCTCCGTTCTTCGGTCGACATGTTACATACATTTTTATCGTTAATATCAGAATGATTTTAGTTCGTTCGGCTGGTAATAATCTCAAGACAAAGTCTGCTAATACTCAATCACTTCTCAAAGCTGTCTCCTTTGTTTATATATTTTACGAATTCTACCACTAGCAATACCAGTTAATAAATAACTCCTAATTACAAACTTAATATTTCAATTTGAATATTCTCTATTTTTCGTTGATAGAAAATTACTTCAGTTAAGCAACCCTAACTTATAAGTTAGCTTATAAAACGTTTTGTAGTCAATCTTTAGACGTTGATAATCATAAATATTTACTACCGATGATCACGGTAATTTTTCACTATACTTTAGATTTACTGAAATTTTATTGATAATCTCGTTTCATTTTTATGGTAGGCGAACAAAAAGACTATCTACGATCAAAACATTGGGCGTCCTGATAAAGATTACAACGGGCATCGGCTTTTTTTTAGCTATAATTGCCAACACTTAGTATGGTATTTATATCGTATGGTATCCCCGCAAGCAAGAATCAGTACAGTAGTCTTGAAGAGCCAAGCAACATTAATTTATGTATGTACTGTAATCAGTAAAGTTCTACGTACGTATTTTGTGCATTCTTAGTTATAGTATTAGGGTTCAATAGAACTCCAGTTATTTTTCTAGTGTACAGGAGCTATTTCCGTGTAATCCAAGTTGTCGGTAATCCAACGGTGTCTCGGTCCCATCTACCTCGAATTATCCATGCAGTACTGTATTTGTTTACGTACCAATGATCACCGTACTTAAAACAGTTTTTCATGCAACTCTAAAGTGAGTGAAAATCCCATAGACATTAAAGTTACTCTTGGGACTAGAATATCGAGGATAAACATATTAGATTTATTACATTGCCTACCGAAAACGTTTTGATTCCTAGCTACACTGCAATATACATTGGGAAGAACTATATCCTGACATATAATCTTCAGAGATGTAGAAATGAAGTATTTTATATATTTATCATTGCTTAAACCGCCTGAACTGCTCTCTAGTTTAATTAGCATATTAACACCTATGATACATGTATCCTTAAATAAGTACTTAAAATGTTTTGCCCTTATGGTCATAGAATGTGTGTATATATCCACGTGTTCAATCTTTGCTACATCATTTATATATTTTTCAAACTATTTTTGAGTAATTCTGATATGGAAACATAAACAGCCGACAATCTGAAACCCATTCTGACGCGTTTGTTTACTTGATGGCAGACCAAACTTATCTTAATGTTCCGGTCAATGCATCTCATACTTTTCCCTTGGGGTTCTTAGATACTATAGGATCGATTAATTATTTATTTTTTAACTTAACTTGCTTTTCAAATTAATTGTCATAGCATCTCTATCCAATTTTAAGAATCTAAAAGTGACTATTATTTGCTGTATATTGTTACAATTTGGTAACTTTGCAAACATGTTACCACAAGTCTACAACACATGTATTAACAGATGTAACATTTAATATGGCCTACGCCATAAATATTCACTAAAAGTTAATACCAATGTTTTCAATAAACATATTAATAAAATAAAATATAGACTATCAGCGGCTAAAGGCGAGGATAGAAACAAATGTTTCCGTCTTTATACGACCATTTTGACGTTGGGAGAATACCATAAATTATTTACGTTTACGCCATATGTAAATGAGAGAAAGGGATGGAAAAGATAGAATACAGAAAGTCAGTTTTTCGGGCCTTCGTCCACGAGAGTACTTGTGGAGTGCGAGCCTTTATCTTTGTTTGGCTTCGACCTATGTTTGTTTACACCAGACAGCCTGATATCGTAATATAAACTGACAACACTCGCAGAGATGTCATTTAGGTTCTTGTATACAATACAGAGATTAACGAAAGATGATTCAGTATTTATTAACTACTACTTCAACTACCGTCCTGCAATTTCTGTCAAAATACTACTGCCGTTGTAGCTCACAGGCACGAAATGACTAAGTGTGATTTATTGTGTGGTTTAACAATTTATCTTGCATTTACTTTATAAAAATTGTTTTTGAATATTCTGATTGCATGTGACTAGTAGGGTAAACGTAATTTTATGAGAGCAGTCATATTTTATTTACTAATTTAAAACTGTAGTAAATAAAACCTACAGATTTTAGCGCAGTTTAGTTAAAAAGACTTATAATAGCACGATAATTAACATACACTAACTATTTCTTGTTCACTGATTGTACACACTTAACTTTATATATAAGATATCATCTGACATATTATAAGCTTTATTTATGGAAACTGGCAATAAAAATAATAACTCAATTTTGACAGCAGTATTTACACAGCGGCTCAGAACATTCTAGACATATTGGCTGTACAAAGACATCTTACAAAGTGTAACTAGTCTTTATATTTTTTGTTGGTCATTAGATACAGCACCTGAATCACTGTCTTCTTCGGCTAACCCGTCGCTGATGGTCAGGCACGATGAGACGGTAGTTAAAGGTTTAGCTTGGAATTTGTAGATATTGGCATAATAGGTTTTATGGATATATAAGCTGATAAAGATAAGTCGATGAAATGATGTGGGTCAACAAATTATCTTTGTCGTTTATTCTAAGTTGTATAAAGGCTGAAAAAATATAAGGTCTACTTATTTATAGTTTTTTTTTTAATTTACGGTTATAGTACAATTTTTTTCATTAACGGATGGTTGAAAAGTAATTCCGCTGCCCCCGCTAACGATACCATCCTTTTTAAAAGAATAAAAGAAAATAACACGAAAAGAGAAGAAAATTAATTACCCGAAGAAGAATGAGAAACAAACATAAATGTTTAAATAGTCTAAGTAAAATTGGAAAGAAAATATATGACAATTAAGTAGACAATATACATTATTTTAAAAATTAAATAAAAAATTTAATTTTTATAAAATTATCAATTTGGGACAAACGGTTATCTTTTCAAATTGAATCGTTCGAGCATACAGTCTTTAAAATTCTTAAAGCACATGGACAGGCTGCATTGAAACACTGCTCCAAGTTATAAAGATTAGTTTGACAGACATGAGGTAAACCAACGTGCTAGAACTGCTATCGGAGTGCCGCCTGTTTATGTTTTCATATCACAAACATTTCTGTAAATAGTTGTAGCACAACTTCTGTCCAAGACAAGGTCGCGAACCCGACTCTTTCTGTTGGTTATGTTGCATAGTTGGAAACATGCCAATTTAGGGCGATTTATTGTCAATGGGATATATACCCCAAATCACCCCTTGGTAACTCCGTACATCCCCGACGAATTTTAATGACAAGGGACTAGGATCTTCGAAAATCTTCGAATTCGCATTTTTGGGCAATATTTTAGATTCTGGCAAGTTTTACCTCAATTCACCCACAGCGACACCCGCAGTCCCTTCCCGGATTGTGCATGGCCAACTTCGGTGCTAGGATTAGACTCAGCATTATTAAAAACCCCGAGTGATCATTTTATAACGATCTCTTAACCTCTGACCTTTTTACCCCAATTCTCTCTTTGATACTCCCGTAGAGCCCACACCCGTCCAGCCCTGGTGTCTTTCGATGACGGTATTGAATTCAGCATCTTCAAATCCCTAAGGCAGTTATTTATCTGACAATTTCATCCCAATTTATCCCTTTGGTACTTGTGTAGAACCATCGCAGTACATGTCCGGCGACGGCATTCAATTCAAATTCCTCAAAAACCTCCAAGTGTAAATTTCAAGTAAATTTTTGACTTTTGACATTTTTACCCCAAATCATCCCTTTGGCACTCACGTGCCATTGAATTCAGCACGCCCGCCTAGATGACGTCATTGAATTTAGCATCCTCAGAAACCTCCGAACGGCCATTTTCCCGCGATTCTCAGGCATCTGACATTTTGACCTCAATTCAACCCCTTTGGTGCATGGGTTTAGCCTCACCAGAACATCCCCGGAGACCTTAGATGACGGCATTAAATTCAGCATCCTCAAAAACCTCCGAGCTGATATTTTCCAGCGATTTTTTGACTTCTGACATTTTCACACCAATTCACAAATTTGGTAGTCGCGTGGAACCACACCAATCCATTCCCGGTGACTTTCGGTGACAGCATTAAATTCCGCCTCATCATAATTTCCCGAGTTGATATTTTCTATAATTTTTTTTTTACTTTTGACATTTCTACCCCAAATCATCCCTTTGGCACTCACGTAGAATCACATACGTCCATCCCCGTTGACATTCGATAGCGGAATTGAACTCAGCACCCTCAAAAACCCCAGAGTGGTTATGTTCCAGCGATTTTTTGACTTTTGATTTTTCACCCCAATTCACCCCTTTGTTACTCGCGTGGAACCATACCAGTGCATCCCCGGCGACTTTCGGTGACGGCATTAAACTCCGTCTTACCAAAAACCCCCGAGGGGATATTTTCTAGTTATTTTTTGACTTTTGACTTTTAACCCCAAATCATCCCTTTGGTACTTACGTAGAGTCACATCCGGTCCATCCCCGGTGACTCTATATAACGCAATTGAATTTAGCATCCTCAAAAATCCCCGAATGGTCATTATCCCACGATTCTTAGGCATCTGACATTTTTACCCTAATTCAACCCCTTTGGTACATGGGTTTAGCCTCACAAATACATCCCCGGAGACTTCCGATGACGGCATTGAATTCAGAATCCTCGAAAACCCCCGATCGGTTATTTTTCAGCCATTTTTTGACCTCTAACATTCTCACCCCAATTCACCCCTTTGGTTCTCTCGTGGAACCACACCAATGCATTCCCAGTGACATTCGGTGACGGCAATGAATTCCGCTTCATCAAAATTCCTCGAGTTGATTATTTTCTAGTAATTTTTTGACTTTTGACATTTCTACCCCAAATCATCATTTTGGCACTCACGTAGCGTATCATCTGTCCATCCCCGGTGACTTTCGATGGCGGAATTGAATTCAGCATCCTCAAAAACCTCCGAGTGGTTATGTTCCAGAGATTTTTTAACTTTTGACTTTTTCACCCCAATTCACCCCTTTGGTACTCTCGTGGAACCACATCTGTGCATCCCCGGCGACTTTCGGTGACGGCATTGAATTCTGCCTTACCAAAACCCCCGAGAGGTTATTTTATAGTTATTTTATGACTTTTGACTTTTTTTACCCCAAATCATCCCTTTGGTACTTACGTAGAGTTACATCAGGTTCATCCCCGGTGACTCTAGATGACGCCATTGAATTTAGCATCCTCAAAAAACCGCCCAACGGTCATTATCCCGCGATTCTAAGGCATCTGACATTTTTACCCTATTTCAACCCCTTTGGTACATGGGTTTAGCCTCGCCAGTACATCCCCGGAGACTTTCGATGACGGCATTGAGTTCAGCATACTCAAAAAACCCCGAGTGGTCACTTTCCAGCGATTCTTTGTCCAATTCAAATATATACATTACGTAGTACGATTGATATCTATGTGGATGCCAGCAATGTTGCCAAGTTTGTGGCTGCCATAATGTTAGGGAATGGTTGAAATATACAATAAATTTATATACAGGAAGCGACCACGCTGCCCCTGGCGGAAATGTTACGAACTTGTGATATACAAATCCCGTTCACTCTGCTATCAATACGAGTACCGTTTGGTTATTACAAATTATTTTTTAAAAATTCAGAACGACCATAGAACTTCCAAATACAGTATAGCTCCAATAAAACACTTCTTTTTACACTTATTAACATGATTTTTATTTCGATTATACGGTTGCCACAAGTACCCGGCTGCCAGTTTGAATGCAAATAGACCAATGTATGGTCTCCGTATTGTTAGCAGGCTGTATATATATATGACAAAATAAGAGATGGTACAAATACAAGGATAAGTGATTGAATCATAAAATTTAAAGCTTTTCGTTGGCAAACAGTACCAACATCAACAGGAATAACAAAGAATGCATAAATTCCTGATTGTAAAACTCGATTTGGACATTTATCGTTATTTCTGATGAGGTTTGTACTCTTTGCCAACGAAAAGTTTTGAATTGTAAGGTTCAATATATTACTCTTGTGCCTCTGTTTTCTCTTATTTATGTATCATATAAACAATATATATATAAAATACGTTTTCTTTTTTAATAATTTGAAACAACATAGGTTATTCAAATACAAGAATATTTATTAATTATTATTATTAATTAAATATTTTTTTATTTGAATAACCTATGTTGTTTTAATATATATATATATATATATATATATATATATAAAGTAGAAATAAAGTATATATGCAATGGCTATGAAAGGACATAAAAGGTTTATTGGGAATGGTTATAAAATATTTTTATTAGAGATATAATTTCATATTTATCAAGTAGGAGTATTACAACTATAAAAGCATTACAACTATTTCAAGGAGCAAGAAATAGTCTGATGATAAATTCAAGTAAATATTGAATATTAATAAAGCAAACAAAATTGAAAGCACAAATATTATTGGCGACAACGGGCATGATATATTGATGTTTGTATGGGCGTATCAAAAGATTCCAGCTTGCTTTCTTTATCTTGAGAAATAATTCAACGCCCATCCTTTATAGTAAGCCAGCTTTTCGCCCTAACTAAGGTACGTCTAAATAATAACAGATGTTGTAGCGTTAATTATAATTGACTTATTTTCACGTCATATTTAAAGAATAAATTTGTGCTATCCATTTAATTTTTCCGAATATATGTGACTATTTTATTATTCTTTGTAATATTAATAATGACTTTTTGTACTGCTTGGTAAAGTGTAGGAGAGATAGGGTAGAGTGCCTTACTTAGACTAAGCGTTATTCAAAGAACGTAGATTCGCCACTAGTTGGCTTCGTCCGCCATTTATTACCCTAAATTTGATCTGGGAAAATGTTTTACAGACAAAAAAGACCTGAGTTTACAAATCCACCCACAAACTTCTGGTCATTTATTATTTAATCCCAGTCTCAGTTCTACTCTCACAGAATCATTTTTGGAATACTAAATACTTTTCTTCCTAATGGCCGTGTAATCTGTATTAAACTAGAAGCTCAATGGAGAATCTATCCTTTTATAGTGAAGTTAGTTAAGTGTTGTAAGTACACTACATCTGGCCACCTAGTTTTGACAAAAGTTGTTGCCTCTTCTGAATTGTTACAGCTGTCTCCGTTGCATGAAGAGATTGTTTAACTTTGCTAATTATCTATTTAGTTACGCAAGAGATTGGATGTTTCAAAGCCAGTAAAATAGTAAAGAGGGTAGGTCAACAAAAGTAAAATACGATTCAACATAAACGTAACCTCAAGGTTTGGGTAATACACGAGCATGAAAGTTTAGAAACACTTTTATGTTTTGCCAAGGTTTAAATTAAATATAAAAAGTTTGTTCTTTTTAGGTTAATATTTAATATTTGATGATGTTCATACAATACAAATATTTTCTTGGTTGCTAGTTATTGTTCATATTACCTACATAGATAAAGAATATATATATATATAGAAGCCTAAAACTTTTTTTTAACTATTTGTATTTACAGTTTGAACTTTCACTAGAATAAAAAAAAAATAATTACACTCGTGAATCTTTAACTTAAAATTATTCCTTAAAAGATTTACTTTGTAAAACAACTGATTCTGTTAGGAGTGACGCAACAGATTATTAATGAGGGATGAGCCATCAGCATTGAGTTTTGAAAGCAGATTTAAGTCATATGAAATATGAAATGGCGATAAATGCATATTTCAACATAAATATGTATTGATTCAAAAGTTAACCAAACACTCCGGTAATTTATAGGAATGTTGGTCAGGTTTGACATTTATTATTTTTGTATATTGTTGCTAATACAAATGTTTATTGATATATAAAAACAAAATTTTGATGGGGCAGAAATTCTAAGGTTTAGGGGTTCACACACCAATGTTGGCATTACGTACCCCACATTTTGTGGATTAAACTCAATAATTTAAAAAAGAGAATATGAAGAAATATAGAATATTGGTTTTACAAATTGTTTTGAGTAAATTTGTCACTAAACCTAAAATTATAAGACCTAATTTTGTTGACATAATAAGGTTATAAAGTATGCCTAGTATATAATCAACGAATATGGAAATTATTATTTTGCAATGTTTAAAATCAAAACATATATAAAAATGTGTGCACGAACCAATATAAACATAAGATGCTAGAGACACGTCGTGATTTTGTCGTCAATCAACTAGTATAATAAGCCATTCCAAAATAATTAATATTATGTCAATAATTAAATATACAATATCAAGAGACTATTAAATATACAATATTTGGGGGTACAATATATTACAGTGAAAATATTGGAAAACCCCCAAATACCAATCATTATGTAACTTCTATTATTACTTATTTTAGATTAATTTTGTGGCATTTTCCACAATATTTTTATTGCAACAATTAAATGATAAATGGATTATTAAAAGAAATAAATATATATTTTATTTGAAAGTAAAATTATTTACTGGAAAAACATGCAATATCATGGAAATTCTAGCTTCTATAATAAAATGTATTTGCAACACCTACTACGAAGATTACAATCATCGATTGTAGGATGCCTGTACAGGAGCAGCCATTCGACGATTCGAGCCATTGTAGAATGGCTCAGTCTCAGAGTTACACTTTCATAAAATCTATTTGAGGTGAAAGGAACACGTGCGCTAACTTTCAAATGAACACTCTACAATGAATAGAGTAAGGAGAGGTTAACTTTTTGAATAAAATTTATTGACGCGCGCGCCCAATAAAGTTTTACAACCCGTGTGCGATGTAAGACGTAAGTGGAACAACGAAATTACATTTACGCTGAAATAACAAGCATTTACAGTAAAATCTTGTTCCCTTAAGGTTATAAAAAAAATTGTATAATAATATTTGTAACTAAAAATTGAGTCATTGGAAGCTAGTGTTTATATAAGCAATAGTGATGCTAATAAGAGATATTGAATATTTTTAAACAGAAATAATATAAAACAAATATTATAAACAAAAATTGTTTAAAGTCAATTCCAACTTAGGTCCACAAATTTTACTTTATATTTTATTTTATTTTACTTTTTGTCCCGTGGTTAAACGGAACAGCGCAACACTAATAGGTCGAGGCAGGTTTTTTGGAATTTGGTTGGTGCAAAGTTCTTGCCATCTCTTTCCAACAGCCAGGTGTTCTTGTGATGTTTTCAAGTACGTCTTAGCTGCTGCGTGAATCCTGGTGTAAGCAGAGCCCAGAGATATTTTGATTAGTGGCTGTGGTAGGCGGCACCCACTCTTGGCGAGGTTGTCACCTTTTTCGTTCCCTGTTGTGCCAACGTGGCTGGGAATCCACTGGAGCGCAATTCTGAAGCCTGCCTCTTGGCATAGTTGCATTTTTTCTCTGCACGACACTGTCAAGGTGCAGTCAGTTGGTGTGTTAGATGAAACTGCCAAAATCGCTGATTGTGAATCAATCAGGAATACAACCTGCCGCTGCGAAAGTCGCATGACACATGATGCTGCTTCTCCTATGGTCACAACCTCACCATCAAAATTGCTGCAGCAGAGGCCCACAGCTACCGAGCCCTAAAATAATTTTGAAAAATATCCTGCTACAGTTTCTCCACTTGAAGGGTTTGAAGATCCATCTGTATAAACATGAAGCCAGTTACTTTCAGGGAATCGTTCGTTGATGGTCATTAATGTTGCTTTCCTGAGTTCAATATCCATAGCCTGTGACTTTGGTTTCACCTGGTCAACAAGGTTAAGAAAAACTGGAGGTAGGTTGTCAAAGAATCGATTGTGTTGATTTAATGGGGCAGCTTCTGCATGAAGGAAAAGGTTATATTTTTGTTCCAGCTGTAGAGCTTTGATTACTGGAGTAATCTGAGTTCTGAGCCCGGAATTGGCTGCTTTATATGTTCCCAAAATCTTCTATTTGTTCTTTTATTTTTTATTTTTTTATTAATTTATTTTTTTCAGCATAATCTAGCGTAATCCACTATAAATTTAAAAAAAATGTATTTGAAGATGAGTGGATGAATAAAAACTATTTTATTACCAATTAAAAATTTTGACAAGATATATATATATATATATATATATATATATATATATATATATATATATATATATATATTATCGAAAGTCAGACAAATCATCGAAGCCACAAAGAACCCGCTAACGGGCGGTTCAGCAAAATCCGAATACCCCAGACACAAGTACAAGCAGTATTCGTATTGCACGTGTTTATCATAAAACTAAACTCCCCATAATTTTAGAAATTAATTTTTTGCGCAAACTGTTTTACATCACTGTGTTCAGTATTAAACTCTCTAAATCTGTTACTTACAAATTACAAGTAATTGGTAACCATTTCAAACCTATACCTAACCTGTTTCTCGTACCGAAGTTTGCGCATTTCGTTAGATAATTTACAAATTACTGTACTCAGAGGTCTGGAAGCTTTTACATTAAATTTTTCAGTTCATTTTACATAACGTCCACTATATATTACACCTCAATTAACTCCTCATGAATTATAGTGTGGGTTTAATGAAACGGAGAAATTGAAAGCCAGGGGAAATTTACCGCAACACATGATTGGCTAATGAAGCTTTTAAGAACCTATATTTCTAAGAACTTTTTTTTGAAAGGTTCTCTGTTTCTTCTTGCCACAATCTGTATATATATATATATATATATATATATATATATATATATATATATGTGTGTGTGTGTGTGTGTGTGTGTATGTGTGTGTGTATGTGTGTGTGTGTGTGTGTGTGTATTTATGAATAAGTGACTTTAAATTTCATTTACTTTTTGTTTTATTTTTGTATAACCGAAAATACCATTTAAAATTATACTTAATTAGAAAAATTATTTTAAAATTAAAAACAAAGTCCAAGCAGTTATCTGAGAATTTTGATAGTCTGTATAGTAAAATAAATAATTTAATTGTACTGTTTTATATCTCAATAATTATATGAGGCAAATCATGAAAATAAATACTTTTCAGGAAAAATAGATGAGAATCAGTCATCATGGTTTAAATAATAGGTGCAGGAAAAGAGATTAGAACAGTTCCCACAAGCTTAGGAAAGAGAAATGCAATGACCCAGGTCAAAAGGTAGGTTACTAACGCCGAAACTGTAATGTTTAAATAATACACCCACCTACACCGTAGTTTGCATTTCCATATATATTGTCTTATTACTATTATTATATTATTATTAACTATTTATACACTAGTTTTGTTATTATCCTTTTATTATTTTTTTATTATATATTATTTCATACTTATATTTTACTCTCGTTTTTTAAATTTTGTACCTTGTACTTTTCTTTTGTCTATCTTAAAGACTCTTCTTTTTATGTTCAAGCAATTGCATATTTATTACATCTTCTATATCCCGAAGTTCTTCACGGGTGATTTTTTTTATACTTTCAAAATATTTCTTTATTTTTTTATCTAGCAGCACTTTTTTCTTGTTTTAACTTATGAGTTACACTTTAATGTACATAAACAAAAATCCAACTTGGTATATTTGCCAGTTGATTTTCGAAAGCTTATTATTTACAGTGCTCTCATTTTTGAACTTCAGTAATTTGTAAACCTAAAGTCTTCTAAAGCTGGACATGAGAGCACTGTAACTCTCGAAAGTCGTATTGCAAATATATGAAGTAAGATTCTTGTTTAGGTACATTAAAATGTAAGTTATTTCAAAATATGATACATTTTCAACTACGTCAACTTCGATAAATATAAGAGATAAATTAGAAACATTATTACACAGGTATTTTATTGTTTCAAACGTGACCAAGGGTGTTTTCAATTCATTGTCGGTTATATATTTTCCGTCATTTACTTTAAAGGAAACAATAGAAACTGGAAAATAAAAGTGACATCTGTTGACGGTGAGTTTGTATGTATTTTCTCAAAACTTTTATATTCTCATATTTCATTCTAAAAGTGACACATTGCAACACTCCTCATCTCACTCTAAGTTCAACATACAATGCTTTTGTTGTCCGGCCACCGATGACGTGGAAGCTCTGACAGTTTATTTCTATGCTGATTTGTTACTATACAAAACGCCCATTCCAGGCAATATTCTTACATACCTAAATATTTCTTAACATGGAGTATCATCATTGTTTTCACGCTCTGAAGTTCTCGCTCTCGCGCGAGCACACACACACACACACACACACACACACACACACACACACAGTCACACATACATACACACACACACACACACTCACACAAACAGGAGCTATGTTGTACATCTCAAATTTCCAGTTCAGATAAGTTCTAATTTTAACATAAAGTGATGTGCAATCAAAATTTAACTTTCAAATTTAACTGTTCACGGCAAAATAGTTCAAGTTTTTATATATTTAAAGTGCGGGAAGTGATAATTATTCTGTATGATGCAATATCCATTTTTTTAACTGTTGAATAATATTAAATTGAAATGTATTTTATTTTAATAGAAGCAATCTCTTTGTGGATATCATATGCCATACCATAAATTCTAAAATAATATAATGTTTTCATAAATTCATGATATGTTAAACGAATGTAAAGCCAGATATAAAAAAAGTGTAAAAGTTTCAAATGTATTTTTTTATTGTATTTTTGTATAATTTTTTCGATTTATTTAAATTTGGAATTTGTTGGTAAAGTTATTGAACGTTCTTAAATTCAGTTTAATTCTTGACTTTGAAGGTCAGTTAACTAATTATGTAACAGATAATTGCAATATGTAACATCTAAGTTCCGTAAAGAATATATCAATAAATTACGTTACAAGAGTCATTTAACTATATAAAACATTGCTTTTCCTTATCATGAGAAAATAAAATGTTCACAATATAAATGAACTTTTCGATAAACGTATAAACTATTGTAGATGTCTACGCCGGAAAAATAGAAAATTTACACATCAATATGTTTTTTATTTTGAGCGCTTTTTAAAACTAGATAAATGTTGCAAATTAGAAATACAATGTGACCAAATGATTTTATAAAATAGGAACATAAACAATGTAAACATTTCCCAGACAGAAATGGTAATTGGGTTTCTCATTTCTGCGCTGCGCGTAAAACTTCCCATCTGCAAATGTGACTTAATGCCAGCGCTTCATAACGCTCAATGTCTTGCCATCTCTGTTTCTCTCCACGTTCTTCCTTGTTTGCGGCCCTGAACGAATTCTGTCACACTGTTCTTATTTTAAATTAAAATATTTCTACTTAATTCCAAAGGTTTTTAGTAAATCTTCATATTTAATCCTAATATTAACAAAAACAATACATTGTTAAAAATTTGCAATGTAACAGAGTTCCTATAGATTGTTTTTCAAACTTTAGAACAATACTTTTCTCCATGATCGATTAGAGGACATGATCCAAGAGCAATGAAATGATGGACAAAACTAAAGGACACAGAAAATTCGAAAAGATTTGGTATTAAAGACGTTTAAGAACACACAGATATAAAAAATTACCCTATAGAGGAATACCTGTTTTAATTTAATGTAAAAAATGTAAACTAATTATTTAACCGTATAAGAATGTCTCTGGCGTTGGAATTTCAAAACCGGTGCATAATTTGTAATCTATATTTAGATGAACGAATTGATTTGAATGTTGAAACAGAATCCCTGTGGAGTGGGGACAAGTTACAAATAGGGAATGTAGGGAAGAACTCAATAATTGTTCTATTGCACAGGTTTTCTGCATTTTTCTCTTGAAAATATTTAAAAGCTATTACAGACATCCGAGCTAGTCCCGGAATAGGGAAGCTCTGAGTACAAGGGTTACGTACAGCAGTCGGGTTAAACAGCATATTAAACATTTATTCAAAGATTTTGCTGCTAATTCTATAACTATTGATTGTGAAATATTTTGACAATATTGCAGTTTTTGATCATTTTATTTTATATGGACATTTATAAAAATAGCAGTATAAATAAAAGTACCAAAGTATGGCATTAGAAAAATGTTTTAACGTGCCCTCAAATCTCGAATCGATAATAATGGGCTTCTCTACCGAACATTTTTATATTTCTTGAAAATAAAATGAAATAAATTCTGTTTACAAAGCGACGATCACCTAATTTCTTATTTTTCAAATAGAACCAAAACAAATCCAAGCTAAGTAATATTTTATAATACAATCCATACATAGGACTTCGAAAGGAAACTATTTTTAAAATATTACCAAAAGACAAAAATATTTTCGTAATATATCTAAGTAGTTTTTGCTCATTAGTTATATGTACTATTAATTCATTCATGTACAAACTAAAGATAAATTTATTCAACTATACTGAATAGCTATATATTACCAAACAAATCATCGGCCCATTGTGAATATTCTACATGCATTGTTCCATTACATATTTAAAGAACTGTAAATCTTCATGGAAATTATATTTAAAGAATTATTTGCAATGAGAATAGATTGTTAGACACAAAATATAGAAGTTAATATGCAATATTGAAAAAATTATCCCTGTCTCTTTAGTTAGAAAATTTCGCTTAGCCACAATCAAAGCTTCTCAAGAGTTCATTTAATAATTCTAAACGTACTAAAACAATTTAATTTGTAAAAATCATTTAAATAAAAATAAAACATTTGTCTAAATGTAATAATTTAAAAATGTTTTAAAACATAAAGTCTCTAATTTATGTAGTGACAAAAAATGAATATCTGCAAAGTTTTAATTGTTTCACTTCGTAACTAATTAAATTTGAAAAACTTGTTCCCAACTCAGGCGATATTTTACTTTGGTTTTGGGTAATATTAGAGAAAGAAGCCGTTATCTGTATTAATGCAAACAACATTCTACTGAAGACACAGCTAATTAAGGCAAACTGAGTAGCAGAAAATCTTTCATTATAAATGTTACTCAATTTAATTTAAAATATTTGCTACATATTTCTAAATCAAAATAATTGATTTTAATAACATAAAATAAAAATATGTAATATAGTGTTCCCAAATAAAACAATAAAGGCCAATTCATAAATTTATCGTTTGTACTCTTATCTAATGGAAGGAACATAACGGGTTTTGTTTTTTTATTGCTAGAATAAATCATAGCTGTTGAAAGAAAATAGAAACACATTTTAGGTCAATACTTAAAATTAAATGTTGAACAATTTCTAGTAGTTTGACACTTTAAAGGAGTATATGTATATATATTTCTTTATTTAATAATATATTAAATATGGTGATACGTTTTCTTGTAATATAGTTAATAAATTAAAAATATTTCAAAAACAAGAATCCTTTTAATGCATATATTATTCAAAGCTTTTCGCCGATAAATCAGTACCAGCATCTTCAGAAAAATAATTATATAACAAAATATTAAAAAAAAAAATTAAATCGTATGTACTACAAACAACCATATGTTTATAAGTATTGCACTTTATGTAATTTTTTCTATAACATCAATGACCTTAACATCAAGGCACCAAACTATTTATAAGGTCATTGATGTTATAGAAAAAATTACATAAAGTGCAATACTTATAAACATATGGTTATTTGTGGTACATATGATTTAATTTTTGTAAAAATATTTGGTTAGATAATTATTTTCCTGAAGATGCTGGTACTATTTTATCGGCGAAAAGGTTTGAATAATATATGCATTAAAAGTATTCTTGTTTTTGAAATATTTTAAATTTAATATTATATATATATATATATATATATATATATATATATATATATATATATATATATATATATATATTGTAACTTTAATTTTAGATAAACATTCTTAAGGAATTTAGATGTTAAATATTGCAGTTATCTGTTACATAATTAGTTGAGTGACCTTCAAAGTCAACAATTGAATTGAACTTAAGACTGGTGCATTCAATAATTTTACCAACAAATTTCAAACTTAAATAAATCGAGTTTTATTACACAAAAATACAAACAAAAGAAAATACATTTGAAACGTTTACACTATTTTTATATCTGGCTTTATATTTCTTTAACTTGTCATGAATTTAAGCAAACCTTGTATTATTTTAGAATTTATGACATTGGCACATGATATTCACAAAGAGATTGATTCTATTTAAAATAAAATATATTTCAATTTAATTTTATCCAACAGTTAAAAAATTGATATGGCATCATACGAATAAATTATAACTTCCAGCATTTTTAAAATATAAAAACTTATACTATTTTGCCGTGACCAATTAAATATGAAAGTTAAATTTTGATTTCACATCACTTTACATTAAATTTAGAACTTATCTGGAACGGGAATTTGTGTTGTACAACATGGCTCCTGGATCAGATCTCGCCATTATACATTTTAGATTCGAGTTTACTGGCAACCCTGCCCGGTGTTGAAAGATTTAGTGTAGAAACATTTCTTGAAAAGAAATAAAATAATAAATAAAACTTTTACATACTTTAACAAATTAGATATTTGATTTTATATTATATTGAAACTGTTAAAATTTAAAAAATCCATTTTTTGTTACGGGGCGTATCTTACGCCGTGTGTTTGGTTCGACGACCACGAAATAAAGAGAGAGTTTAAGCACATACGAAGCGACTCCCAACCCTCTGCCCAATTCTCCGGCGCATTTCTATAAATCAGGCTTGTGGATTTCATATCACAACCAGTATTGCTATAAATTGAATTACAATTTACAATTAAAAAAAAAATTTTATTTATAAACTAATATCTTGGTTTGTTTTTGATGCTGCTGTAATATTTAACATTTTGGTTAAAATAATGTTATTTACCTAAATTATTTAAAATATAACTTTTCCTTTAGGTTATATATTTAATTACCTTAACACTCTTTTGTCTTACCTTCAGGTTTCTAATTAATTAACATCAATATCAAAATTAACATCATTTCTGGTTAATTTATTCTTGACACTTAATTAATACACATTATACCCATTTACCTTAATACTATTTAGTGACAAGATTGATTCCTTAACTAATAATACAACTACAAACAAAAGGTGGACTCTTGAGGCTTTAGGTTATTACAATAAAGTTTAATAATGACAGTGTTAATTTCTCTATCTCTGGGGTCGTTATTATGGTTCTTTTTATAAATTGGAAAGTGGTAAAAGCAAAATAGATTATTATTTTATACTAATGAATTTAATATTGTTCTAAATATACTTTTTATAAAGTTCTGTTGGATAATTTTAATGTAAAAAAAAGAAAGTACTTATTGTTTGTTGATTCCTTGGATCTTGACCGTTTATACTGCTTCGATGTACTTTCACATAACAAACTTATTTTTTCTAATTATTTCTTAAATTATTTACGATGCACTTTTTTAAATTATGCAAATACAAAAAATTACATTTCCATTCATTCTATTACCAAATTTTACCCCTTATTAACATTAATGACACTTACCCCCCCCCCCCCCCCAATACGTCTGCCCTTTTCTGAATTTCCTCCAAGGCTCACTGATCACTTCCTTTTCCAATATCGCATCATCTTTCCCCCTCAAGTATTTTCAGTTAATTTGCTTATTCCCATACACATCTACAAAGAGCCTTCCTTGACGGTACAGTGTTATTATAACCCAGGTATTTTGGTCCTCAGAAAATCCAATCTTAAATTATTTGGACCCTTCTTTTGTTAAAAATTCCCCAGCTTCTTTATTACTACAATATGAAATAGAACACTGGTCTATGCATGTACTTTGTCCGTAATTTTAGTAACTATTCTTGTCGCTTTTGCAAAATATTTCTTCCGACTATGTTTCTATTTGGATATAAACTGATTTTTTTCTTACACCTCATACGTTATGTTATAATATGTATATATATAACAACTGAGAATATTCAAATACAAGAATTATTAGTTATTCTATGCTTTTCGTTGGTACACTGTACCAACATCTCCAGTAATGAATAATATAATAACGCAACTGAAATATAACAAAAAATGGCTGCTTTATATAACTAATTATTTAAATTGGATTATATCCCTATGAATAAAGAAATTAAAGTAAGAAAAGAAACATAATTTATCAAATAGCAATAGAAAACGGTAATAAAAAGAAAACTGTCGACAAACTTATAATATTCTTAAAAAAACATAAATATTTATTTTAAACAAATGATAGTAATACAATATGGACTTCATTTTTGTATACAGGTAATGATGTTAAAAAAACACCAAATTATTTGAAGCACTAAAAATCAAAATTACATATAAAACTATTAATAAAATCATAAAAAGAACGAATAATAATAATGAAATAAATAATGTGCATGAAAAAGCAGTTACTGGTGAAACTAAGAAACAATTAAAAGAAAGATATAAAGAACATTTAAAAGCTTATAAGAAACCAGAAATATAAAAATCAAGTTTCGCAAATCAGTACGATAATAATAACACATTCTCTCTCTCTCTCTCTCTCTCTCTCACACACACACACACACACACACACACACACACACACACACATACACAAATACACACACACACACACACACACACACACACACACACACACACACACACACACACACATACACACATACACACACACACACACACACACACACACACACACACACACACACACACACACACACACACACACACACACACACACACACACACACACACACACACACACACACACACACACACACACACACACACATACACACACACACACACACACACACACACCATTATACATCACACACATGTGAGTAACTAAACGCAATAAATACTAAATGAAATAAACTAATCCATCTTCATAAGATTGGACCAGAATGTAAATGAATTATACATGAAGTGTTGAATAAATCAATATGGAATGTTTAAGTCGTTCTTCTACATCTTCCATAGCCCAGTTCCTAGACATCTCTATTTAATGAGTCCAACTTAGAGCAGGTGTTGCACTCTCTCCTCTGTAGATCCAAGTTAGGATGTGCTTAGGCAGCAGTTCCTCAGTGTTTCTCTGGACGTAATATCCATATTATCTAAGTTGTTATCTATTAACCATTTTGTAGCCTACTTCCATAATCACTCGAGTTGCTCTACGTAATCCTGAGTGGCCTGCCGCAAGTCTCCACAACGCTAATCCTGATTCCTTGCGGTTCATCTACTACACTTTATCACTCTTTGTGATTATACTTGTGCTATACTCTAGTTTATTTTTCTTTAATACCTATTCACCCCAATTAGTACTATAATGTAGGTTAATAAGGATCCTTCCGTTGTTGATTCCTGAATAAATAAACACCTTTGTATAGCTTTTGGTAACAATGTACAGATCTGAGTTCATGTAAATAACCACACAGGTTTATTATCTATAAACGTTAAACATCGACTTTCAGATACTACATGGCACTTACAATGTACAGTTGTATAATTCAATTAACATCACTGATTAAATTAGTTGTAATATATGCCCTAATAATAAAACAGATAAAAATTGCATGGATAAACAAAGTTAATTTTTCCATTTTCAATACAAATGTGTATTTCCCGTATTGGACTCTGAGCTGTATCACCATTAGGAGAGAAATTTATACCCAGCAAAGCATTTCACGATAATATAGAAATAATTTAAATATTATTTGAACACCGAACGGAATATAAAATCTGGTGAAACCGTTGTTATAATTACTTTAGCATTGCCACGTCGATTTAATTGCAACAGAACAGAATTAGAGTGTTTGATGTGAATCATTCAAAGGGTGCAGGCAGGCGTTAGTTATGTTATAAGGTTACAAAGGTCTCCTAAATTAACGACGCCATTTTAGGGTGGAAATTGTCAACATGGTAATGGTTTTTGTAAAATCAGCTTTCTCTTTATAAAATACTGCTTTCAGTAAGACAGAACATTTTATAATATTTTTGTAATATCTTTTGTCGTTCCATTTTTTACAACATTTTTCATGTATATACCTATAATTTTAAACGGGAATTAATTGATATTACAAATATTTTGTAAATTATTAGGAAATATGATATAAATCACACTTATTTTATACTTTAAAAA
>JBAIZL010000002.1:225101103-225118603 GCA_036971475.1 Prosapia bicincta
AAATTCAACAATGTACGAATTAAATCGATTGAACAATGGACAAGAGAAAAAAGTTGGTATTTTACTTCCAACAAGTCGACAAACTACATTGTACAATTTGTATAAATAAATAATATTATCGCAAAAGTTCTCTGTTGTAGCGCTCAAACTTGCAAAACTAAAATGTATATTTAAATTTATCTATTTTCACAAAGTATTGAAACGAATTTAGAAGCAAAAATAAGGCGTTGATATTCCGAGGTTGAAATTTGCATCTCATTATTAAACACCAAGAACGCTTAAAATTTATATTCCAAGATCACTGTGACCGATTGCAATTCATTCCCCAAAGAATCCTACATTTTGCGGTTATTAAAAGAAAAAAAATTCTTTTTTTGTAAATTATGCACAGTTGTGTTTTTATATGCTTTTAAAGTTAATGACGCAAAGCTAGCGTGCATTGTCTCAGTAGATATTATGTTACTGGCGTTTATTGAGAAATTCTTTATTTGATAACATAGCCAAAGTATTTCTTGGCGAAAAACCAAATTAGGTTGCATCGTCATAACAATTAATATGAAAAATTGGAGGTTACAATGTTAGCAAGACCAAAAAGTAAAATAGATAGGGAATAATACATAAACTAAATAACTGGTAGAAGTATACATTCTAAGAAGTATTAAAATTCAAAACAAGTGCTTAGAGTATGTAAGACTTGAAGCACAATAAAAAAAAGTATATATTTTATGTAATACTCCTAGCTGATGAATTATTTATTTCTCTCATCCAATTTAAACTTCCTTAGATAGCATAACATTTTTTTAACCTCTGTCAAATCCACACATTAAAATAGTATGTCTTGATACATCCACAGAACTGACTTAGGGTCTGATCCTCCTATGCATTAACCATCTAAGTTAAGGCAAAGATGAGTAACCTCCCCTTTCTCTTCCACGGACGGGCGATATTATTGCGCACCCTCAGCCTATTGGTATCACTGATTGCATTTTATCATTTCATGCACAGCAGGCATAAGTTACTCTTCATAAACACTACATGCGGCAAGTAAATAATTCTAATAGTCTGTAGTTCGCCCTCAGATGCCTATAATGTTTACGTCGCCTAAACTATCGATCAGTTTCAGTTCATGTGTTTAACTGATGAGACGATATTTTTCCCAATTTTTGAGATATCCCCAAGGTCCACACTGGAAACGAAATATTTACGCCGTTTCAGTCGTGTGGATAGATACACGCGTTGTTAAGTGATCTTTTGACGATTGAGGAGGTATTTTGATTTTTGTCCAATTTAGACTTAACAACAGTTCCTGGGTTCCGCTTATGGCCAACTAACTGGATATTTTCTATCAACTATCTATTAAAATGCCGGGTTTCGCTTAGGGAATTTGTTTTCGCAATAACCGATGTGATAAAATCAACGTTAGAAAGTGCAATTCGTAGCGTAAAACAGAATACGCAAGTAACATTGGGTTTATTATACGCCATGATTTAAAGAATTTGTGGGAATTATTAGGGAGAGCAAACTAAACACATTCTGTAGGAGCGTCTCCTTGAGCCTGACACACAGACTCACTTTAGCGTAACTAAATGTCAAGTTGAAGATTGCTCCAAGTAAACGTTGAGATAAAGATCCTGCGTCTGCCGCAAAGGACCGAAAATCATCATTTATGTAAGTTTACAAGTTTATTGCGACCTGGAAGCTAAGATAAAACGTTACTATACACATGAAATGCAAATCATGCTTACATCTCTTAACATAGGAGATGGGAAAATCTTTATAGTGTGATTTGAAAAACCTCTATATAGGCGATGGGAAAATGTTTATATAATGCAATTAAAAAACTTTTATGTAGGTGATGGAAAAATGTTTTATAATGCAATGAAAACACTTTCATATAGGTGATGGGAAAGTGTCTATAAAATGCGATGGAAAAACTTTCATATGGGTAATAGGAAAGTTTTATATAAATGCGATGAAAAAACTTTTACATTGGGGATGGGAAAATCTTTATAATGAAATGGAAAATGTATTATATAGGTATTAAGAAAATCTATATAGTGTGATTTAAAACCCTCTATATAGTCGATGGGAAAATGTTTAAATAATGCATTAGAAAATCCTATATAAAGCTGATGGGAAAATGTATATATAATGCAATCGAAAAACTTTTATTTAGGTGATGGGAAAAGCTGTGTAATGTGATTTAAAAACCTCTATATAAGGGATCGGAAAATGTTTATACAGTGGAATTGAAGAACATTTATATAGGTAATGGGAAAAACTATATAGTGAGATTTAAAAACATCTATATAGGCAAATAAAGATACTATATCGTGGGACAGGAAAATATATGTATACGATGGGAAAATGTTTACTTTTTTTTTTTTTTTTTTTTTTAACTTGGGAGCGGGTTTGAATTGCCCGAAGCACTGCTACCTTAAGGTATATTGTACTTACCTCCCTGATCTAGTCAAATAACCCCTTCCCTCTTACCAGGTTTAGGAGTTTCCTGACTAGAGTTTTACCTTCAGCATCCACCAAAGCCGTTCCATCACCAAAGAGGTTGAAGCGCCTCTCAGCAAGTACTCCACATCTGTAAATAATGTGTGTGGCAGTCTCCTGTTCCTGCCCGCACAATCTGCACACTGGTTCATCCTTGTAGATACCCATTTTATGCAAATGTTTCCTTAGTCCACAGTGTCCCGTGAGTAGTCCTGTGGCTATCCTTAATTCCTGCCTAGACAGATACATGAGACTCTTCTGCAGCCCCAAGGAAGGTCTCCTAAGGGTTAGCTTACTGTGTCTCATCCCTTCGGCCCTGATGCAGTGCTCACAGTGTCTTTCAGCCATCCACCTTCGCACTGTCATCCTGACCATGGATTTGGAAATACCCACCGCAGGTTCCGGTTCAATCAGGGGAGTCGAGGACCCCTCCCTGGCCAGCGCATCTGCGGCTTCATTTCCAAGTATTCCCCTATGCCCTGGCACCCAACCAATCTTGACTTGATTGTGCCTTGCCAGAGCTTGTAGGTTAATTAGGCACTCCCTGACTATGGCCGAGGTGACCACGTGTCCGTTTAGTGCCTTAATTGCTGCCTGACTGTCAGAGAAAATAGCAATCCGGGCCCCATGTGTTTCCCTTCTCGCTATCTCTCCCAGACAGGCATTTATAGCATATACTTCGGCCTGAAAGACAGAGGTATGCCTCCCCAAGGAAAAAACTATTTCTACCCTTGGGTTTTTACAATACACCCCCGCTCCAGTGCCGAAGTCCATCTTGGAGCCATCTGAGTACCAGATCTGAGCTCCCGATGTTAATGTCCCTGACCATTCCATCACAGTTTGGTGGACCTGGTCAGGTGCAAACATTCGAGTAATGCGGTCGCTGCCCATTTCCAAGACGGGTTCTTTGACCACGCACTCGATACTCATATGTCCCGAGACATCTGGGGTGACATCACCCTCAGATACATCCAGTGCATCATTGATGGCTTCAGTCCCCATTTCTTACCCACCATTCTTCTCACAGTCATCAGTGCTCTTTTGGCTCTGTTAACTGTCCTCTCAAGATGTGGATTCCAGGTGAGTTTCCTGTCCAGAGTAACTCCCAGGTACTTCACCTCCCCCACAAACTCAAGGTATTCACCAAACAAGCGGGGCATCCTGGTCGTCAGATCTTTTCGCTGTCTGGTGAAGTTAATGAGAGCAGTCTTTTTTGGATTTACCCTAAGGTTCTCCTTTTTACACCACTCTTCAATCAGTCGTAGAGGATTTCTGATTACCTCAAGGACTGTATCAGGGAATCTGCCCAGGATCAGGACAACTATGTCGTCCGCATATCCTAGACAGAAGTACCCCTGTTCATTCAGGAGTTCAATAAGGTTGTCAACCACTAGGCACCACAACAGAGGAGAGAGAACCCCCCCCCCTGTGCACAGCCCAGACTTGTCTCCGCCCTTCTGACCTCCCCTGCCACCTCTACAAAAATGCTTCTGTTTGTTAACATGGAACTTATCCAACCACAAGTGGTCGCATCCACTCCATGACGTCTTGCACCACTTACCATCGTCTCCACTGAGGGGTTATTGAAAGCCCCTTCAATGTCGAGGAAGGCACCTATGGCACAACCTTTCTTAGCGATCATTTGCTCAATCCTACCAACCACTTGATGGAGAGCTCCCTCGCAGGATTTCCCCGGTTGGTAAGCATACTGGTTCCAATGCAGTGGTTTGATAGCCAAAGCACCCCCCCTAATATGCCTATCAACCAGTTTTTCAAGTCCCTTGAGAACAAAGGACATGAGTGTGATAGGTCTGTATCCTTTCCCTTCCGATTGGTTACCGGTGGGCTTAGGTATAAAGACCACCTTACTAGATTTCCATGCTGCCGGCACATGCCCTAGAGCAATGCTTAGCCTGTATAATTTAGTAAGTACCAGCACCAGCATATCCATTCCCTGCTGCAGCAGCACAGGATAGATCCCATCTGGACCTGGAGATTTGTAGGGTTTAAAAGTGCCAATAGCCCATCTTACCCTTTGTGGAGTTACTATCCTCCTTGCCACTTCCCAGTCCTCCCTCTTACCACGTCTTGTGGAGAGTTTGGTAACCGGTTCAGTGTCTGCTCCCCCAAGTTTCCTCAGGGTACTGGAAGGGAAATGTGTCCTGATTAATTCTTCCACAGTTTCCCCTGCCGTTTTTGTTATATTTCCCAGTGGGGTTCTTAGCATCCCCACCGGGTTAACTGGGTCCTTAGAGAGCACTTTATACAGTCGTGCCCCTTCCCGAGTTTTGTCAATCTCATGACAAAACTCCTTCCAGGACTTCCTGCGCGCTTCTCTAATTGCCCTGTTGTATTCGGTTAGTGTTTTCCTATACAGGTCCCACTCCCCGTTCTTTTTTGCTCTATTAAAGAGTCTTCTGGTGGTCTTCCGAAGTTTGGCTAGCTTCTTGTTCCACCATGACGGATCCCCTACTTTCCTCCCCTCACTGAGAGGGCAGTTATCGGTAAAGGATTCTATTATAGCCTCGCCAACCAATGTGGCAGAGTCTTCTAGCTCTCTCCTCCCACCATACTCCAATCCAGCCTCCTCAATCCGAACACCCAGGTCCCTCCTGTAGGAGTCCCAGTCTGTTCTTCTTGGATCCCTGGTTGGGCGAAGCATGGCTGGATTTAGAGAGATATCATACCTAATATGTCTGTGATCAGAAGAAGATGGTTCATCCGACACATGCCAGTTTAGTACATACCTAGCCATCTGGTTCGATGCCACCGTAATGTCCAGGACCTCCTGTCTGGCCCTAGTGACAAACGTCGGCTCTTCCCCCTGATTTAGGACTAGTAGATTCTTAGAGCTAAGATAACCTAAAAGTTCCTCACCTCTAGTGTTTGTACCTGTACTACCCCACGAAGTGTGATGGGAGTTAGCATCCATCCCCACCAGCAGCTCCTCATCCACAGCCTCGCAGTGCTCGACCAGGCTCCTCAGCTCTTGTGTTGGCAGAGCCCCAGCGCAGTCAAAGGGGAGATATGCCGTGGCCAGGTTCAGCCTCTTCATCCCCCCCTCCGCCCGCAGCTCCACCGTCACTGCTAACAAATCCCTGCAACAGAAGTTCGTTAGTACAAAAGCACACAACCCCCTCCTAACCAGGATACACGTCCTGGGAACACCGGAGTCCTTATCATACAACAACTTACCTCCAGATGTCGCCAGCCCGCATATTTTTCCTCCAGAAATCCATGGTTCCTGGATGAGCACCAAGTCCACCTCTCCCCTGTCCAGCATCCTACACACGACAGCACTCGCCGCCCTGCTATGCTGTAGGTTCACTTGGAGGATCTTGATCATTGTTCTGCTTAATTTGCAGTCGCCTGGGTCCGCAGAGCAGCCCCAGGACTAGACATCGTGCTCAACTCTACAGCCACTTCACCGGTTTCTGCAGTCGGCAACTTGACAGCCGCCCCCGCACCCCCAGTGATGGTTGCCGTTGACACATCTGCTACAGACTCACGGTTTGCCGTCTCATTGGCTCCCACTGTCTGTGCAGTCTCGAAATTAATTCTTATACTTACTTGGTCCATTAAAGTCCCACGAGTATGGGGGAAATAACGGTCGACCAGAGCAGAGCCCCCACTGCCCTGGCAAGACAACATACAATGAGGTTTTGTCTGGTTCCTCAAGGGGATCGTTTGGGACTGCATTTTATACCCTGCAGCCATTCATCCTTCGGCACAATGCCTTCCACCTTGGATTGGGTATTCAGTCACTGACCTTGAAGCACACCCCAAGTTCAGGACATTATTAACTGCTCAGATGAACAGCCTGCTTTACTCTCTTTTTTACAACTGTGTCGTTTGGGCAGTTTCCCGCCCCTACTTCACTGTCGCATTGCCCTTGGTTCACCCGGGAGGTGAGAGTAGCATTGTGAGGACTTAATTCCCAACTACCCCAGTCTCCCCGGTCAGAGCACTCGGTTATTTCATATGGTGGTATGGAAAAAACATTTATATACGTGATTGGAAAATGTATATAGTGTGATTTAAAAGCTATATGCAGGTGGTTAAAGATACTATTTCGTCTGACAGGAAAATATATCTATACGTTGAGAAAATGTTTACATAATGCAATGGAAAAACAATCATACAGGTGATGAGGAAACGTTTTTATAATGCAATGGAAAAACGTTTATATTGGTTATGGGAAAATCAACACAGTGTGATTTTAAAACCTCTATGTAGGTGATGGGAAAATGTTTCTATAATGCAATTGAAAAACTTTCATATAGGTCATGAGAAAATATTTTTGTAATGCAATTGAAAAACATTTATATAGTTGATGGGAAAAACTATATAGTGTGATTTAAAAACCTCTATAAAGGCGATGGGAAAATATTTCTATAATACAATGGAAAAACTCCTATATAGGGGATGGGAAAAAGTTTATATAGTAGAATTGGAAACATTTATATAGGCGATGGGAAAATCTATATCGTGTATATTATTTTTCCAATTCCTTCAAATAATAGAATTCTTATTTAAATAGCTTAACTATATGGTGTACATTAAGGACAATCTGTTGCATTATGTTACAGCTCCGAATCAAGTGCTAAATCACCCACTACATATTTTTCTAATACTTTATGAAGAGTTATTACAAATCAATGTCTCTATTTCACTACTTTTTACGTGTTATTGACGTGTTATGTAGTTATTCCTGTATACCATATATTGTTTATGCTATATTATTCTGCACACACGTATGTTTACAAGTAAAATATATAAATAATGTGGAGAAATGTATAACTACGATACCTTAATAACCAAATGTTATTTTACCGTTCCAATTTTACAATTTAGCTTCTAAAAAACCTTTACCTAGGAAATAAGAACTTTAACTTCGAAATAGGGACCTTATACTAAAAAATGAAGACTTACGTTCCAAATGGAGACTTTACTACCAAAATGAGATCTTATCTTCGAAATAATGACTTTATCTTCAAAAATCAAGACTTTACCTTACAATTGAGACTTCATCTTTCAAACAACGAATTTAATTTTGCGAATTATCATTGCGAAAAACTTCCAAATGGAGACTTTACAAGCCCAATGGGAACTTTACCTTCCAAATGTTGACTTTACTTTCTCAATAAGGATTTACCTTCCAAATGGGGACTTTACGTTCTAAATGGGGACTTTATATGAAAATGGCGACATTACGTTCCAATTGTGGACTTAACGTTCCTAATAGAGACTATACCTAAGAAAAACTTATACTATTAAAGAAATTTATGTATTTCTAAATGCGGACTTTATCTTCCCAATGGGAACTTCATCCGCCAAATGGGGACTTTACCTTCCAAATGAGAACGTTACTTTCCAAATGGGAACTTTACCTTCGAAATGGGGACTTGGCCTTCTCGATAAGGATGTACGTTCCAAATGGTGACTTTACTTTCTAAATGGGGAATTTAACTTCGAAATGGGGACTTTACCTTAACAATGGTAACGTTTCTTTCCAAATGGGGACTTTATCATCTCAAGAATTACGTTCCAAACGGGGACTTTACCGTTCCAAATAGGGACTCTACCTCTGGAAAAAGGATATTACTAGAGAAATTTATGGATTACCAATTGGAGACTTTACCCAATGAGGACTTTACCTTACCAATAGGAACTTTATCTTCTCAATAAGGATTTACGTTCCAAATGTGGACTTTACCGTTCCAAATGGGGACTTTATATGCCAAATGGGGACTTTACCGTACCAAATAGGGACTCTACCTCTGGAAAAAGGATATTACTAGAGAAATTTATGGATTACCAATTGGAGACTTTACCCAATGAGGACTTTACCTTACCAATAGGAACTTTATCTTCTCAATAAGGATTTACGTTCCAAATGGGGACTTTATATGCCAAATGGGGACTTTACCGTACCAAATAGGGACTCTACCTCGGAAAAAGGATATTACTAGAGAAATTTATGGATTACCAATTGGAGACTTTACCCAATGAGGACTTTACCTTACCAATAGGAACTTTATCTTCTCAATAAGGATTTACGTTCCAAATGGGGACTTTATATGCCAAATGGGGACTTTACCGTACCAAACAGGGACTCTACCTCGGAAAAAGGATATTAGTAGAGAAATTTATGGATTACCAATTGGAGACTTTACCCAATGAGGACTTTACCTTACCAATAGGAACTTTATCTTCTCAATAAGGATTTACGTTCCAAATGTGGACTTTACCGTTCCAAATGGGGACTTTATATGCCAAATGGGGACTTTACCGTACCAAATAGGGACTCTACCTCGGAAAAAATATTATTAAAGATATTTATGGACTTTCAAATGCTGGTTTTACTTTCTCAATAAGGATTAACCTTCCAAATGGGAACCTTACTTACCAAATAGGGACTCTACCTCTGAAAAAAAGACATTAACAAAGAAATTTATGGACTTCCAAATTGGGACTTTACTTTCCAAATGGAAACTTTACCTACCAAATGGGAACTTTAACTGTCAAATGAGACATTTATCTTCCAAATGGGAACTTTAACCTTTCCAATGGAAAATTTAACTTCCAAATGGAGACTTTACCTTCCGAATGGGGACTTACCCTTCCGAATAGGATCTTATACTTCCATATTGGGACTTTACCTTTTCAATAAGGATTTACGTTCCAAATGTTGACTTCACATTCCAAATACTGACTCTACCACTGAAAAAGGGATATTATTAAAGAAAGTTATGAACTTCCAGTGTGAACTTTACTTTTCAAATGGGGACTTTACCTTCCAAATGAAAACTTTACCTTCCAAATGGGAGCTTCACCTTCCTAATGGGAACTTTACCTTATAAATGGGGACTTTATGTTCCAAAGGGAGCTTTTCTTTCCCAATGGGAACTCTACCTTCCAAATGGAGACTTTACCTGCTCAATAAGGACTTTACGTTTCTAATGGGAACTTTACCCTCCAAATGGGGACTTAACCTTCCAAATAGGGACTTTGCTACCGAAATGAAGTTATTGATACACAAATGTAAACTCAACCTGATCTTCTTTCACCAGTTTCGACATCATGATTCCTTTCTGATATAAGATATGTCTGAAGGAAACTTTATATTATAAGGGATAAATTGCTTCCTGGAACACGCCGCCAGGTAATCTAATATCCGTAACACTCCAAGGTAAGTAAACCTGTGATTTTAGTTCCCGTCTGTGATTAGGTTCAGCAAAAATAATGTTTGACTTCGCCTATTATTGTCTACAGAATTGTAAATAATCGTATTTCTTGCGAACTCAATCCAGTACGTTCAAAACAATCTTCGTCTTATTTCTTACAAAACATTGCGAGAGTATAAGCGAGGCTCTAGTTTCCAATAATTTGTCTGACAATATAAGACTTTATTGCTTTCCTGTAACACAATTGTTGACTTGAAACTAGTTTTTCAAATCTCTGGTGCAAGGTGTTTTAAGAAATATATTAGACATATGTTATTTTAAGTTAAATAATAATTAATTATAGAATCATTTCTAGTAAAAAAACGAATTTAAACAATTAAATGAGAGAAATTTAAATAAAGACATTGCATTCCTTAATCCTCTGACAGCCAGCTAGTCGAGTACTTTGTTTAATTTAACTAAGCAGGGATTCATATTTCATATTTTTTATTTACATTTATTGTTAACATTTGGGAAAAATAAAGCATTCTATTCAATTATCGTGCATAGCTCTAACGCGAGTAAAAAGTATTGAATGTTTGTCTGCATGTAAATGTAATGATATCAGATCTTTTTATAGGGGAAGAATTAAAACACTAGGTTCGAATTTACAAGAAGTGTTTTAACGGTTATCTTTAAACAAACTATTTACATTGCAAAGACTGAGGAATCCTGCCTGATTTCCTTTGGTTATATCAGTGACTGAAAAATAACAAAACTCGGACATAAAGGCTAATAAATGACTGAAAAAGGAAAATGTTGGCAAGAATGAAAATATTCTTCATTCTAACATAATACATTATGTAGCCGGAAATCAAGCCCTGGTAATATAAAATAAACCTACTATGAATAGAAATTAATAGGAGCAACAATTGATACATACAATTTCCAACATTGTTACAGGTTTATTGTTACAAGGTAGTTTCAACGTTTGTAAAGAAACTTTACAGTAATCAAAATTAGTTGCAATTCTTGAAGGAAGAGCCAACAAGAAAGAAATAATTTGCAAGAATGGTTTCTGCGAGTAAGAATTAATCTCTAAAATTCACCAAAGCACATGATTTTAACTAGCTCTGAGGAATAAAATATTCAAATAAATATTCTAACGTTATGTGATTGAGTAATCAGCTGGATTTATTCGCAAACAAAAAGTTACAAAATAAAAACCATATTATTGCTTTTATAATAAATTCCTCCTTCATAATACAGTGTAGTATTTATAAATGAAATAAATCAAATTATTTATAGAGTCACAACAATGTGATTGCTAAAGAATATTTATTAATATTTTTTTCTTTTGTACAACGAAAATTGTAACAACATTTAAATTAAGAGGGATCATGTGAAATTATTCCGGAAATTGCAAAATGTTTCTCAACAATCGTAGGAACTGAGATAAATAATTACAAACCACTTATTTCAACAATAATAAAAAAGCAAGCACTTTATCGATCAACACCTAAAACAGTTTTTGTTTTCAAACATGTTACTCAGCAGTTAGTTATCCGTTTGAATATAATGTGTATTAATTAAGTGTCAAGTATAAATGCAAATTATGTTAAAATTGATATTGGTATTAATTCATTAAAAGCCTGAAGGTGAGACAAAGAGTGTAAAGGTAATTAAAATTTATTACCTAAATGAAAAGTTATATTTTAAATAAATATACCATATATATATATATATATATATATATATATATATATATATATATATATATATATATATATATATATAATAAAATAAAATATTTCAAAATCAAGAATACTTTTATATATACTTCTAATGAATATATTTATTCAAAGCTTTACGCCGATAAAATAGTACCAGCATCTTCAGGAAAATAATTATCTATTCCTGAACAGATAATTATTTTCCTGAAGATGCTGGTACTATTTTGTCGGCGAAAAGCTTTGAATAAATATATTCATTAAAAGTATTGTTGTTTTTGAAATATTTTATTTTATTAACTATATTACAAGAAAAAATATCACCATAATTAATATATATATATTATATATATATAATGGTATATTATTATTTGCAACAGCAATTAAAATAAAGAACACACACAACTGAATTTCTCTGTACAACTATGTATGTTTATTCCAACTATTATGTTCCACAGATTTGTATGTTGTATAAGTTATAATATAAATACCTGCGAACAGAGAAACGTCAATTAATGTTCTTAATTATTTTAGTTTATATTATTTTGTCGCAACAGTGTTCACTCAATGTTATCTATTATTTTAATAAATCAATATTTCACGTAACAAAAATATATTTCAACTTTTCTGACAACAAAAAAAAAATGCTAAATTACCAACAGCTGAAAATCTTCCTTAAAATAACAAGCAGCTGATGCTCGCAACGCGGCAAAATTAAAAACAAGAAAATTATATTTAATATTTTCCTTACATCTCCCCCCCCCCCCCCAAGAAAATAAAGCAAGATGGGCTCGTACTTTCCCTCTTCTTAGTCAACAAACTGAGAGCCTGTCGTTAACTTTGAGATGTGGAAAAAATCCGATTCTGAATTTGTTTTTTCCGATTTCTGATTTTGTAAATTGAGTTTGACATCTTTTCTATAATTTTGAAGGGCCCAACTCTCAGTTCGTCGAGTTTTTTCCGATTCAGTTTGTTTCCATTGTCTACATAAACAGTATCACCAACTTTTCAGTTATACTGTTTTCGATTTCTATCATAAACTGTTTTGTTGTAGTTATGTGACTTGATTGTATTTTCCATAGATTTTTCTCTATCTTGAACTAAGCCATTCTTTGTTGTTTTAGGTTTTAGCTCCTTTGGCAAAATTTTAACATCTGTACCATTTAGTAGATATATTGGAGCATATCCAGTAATAGTGTGCTCAGTTTCATTATAACCTTTTACACAGTTTTGTGCTATGGAGGTCCATGCTGCTTTGGTGCCCTTTTCGTTAATTTTACATCTTATTTTGTTGACCAACGTCTGATTTAACCTTTCATTTATACCATTGAGAACGGTGAGGTCACTGCAGTGAAAATTATTTGGATATTTTTATTATCCAAAAATATTTTGAATTCTTTAGAATTGAGACCAGGGTACTGGTCTGAGAGGATTATGCCATGTTTCCAGTTTCCACGGCATGTTTCACTAGTTTGATGAAGTCATTTGCTCTTTGACGTTAAAATATAAGCGTATCATGTGAAATGAACTGTTAACAGGTGCAAATATGTCTTTGTTAGTAGATATGAGCCCACTTGGGCGCGGACCACCCCTAACTGGCCCTGTACGTCACCTAGGACTATAGGGGTGGTTTTGGATGATGCTGGATGTCGTCGCGGCCTTGACCGTAGACTTTGGGGGTGGGTTCGACCACGTTTAGAGGGGTAGGGGGTAGTTTTTCGAAAAAAATATATTCTAACCCACTAACCTAAACTAGCCAAATTGCATCTAACCTAACCTAACCCTAGGTGCAGGGGTGTCCTCAGCTACGTTCTGGACCCTCCCCGGGGGTAGCTCCAGGGGTAGATTCAGGGAGGGGGGGTAGTTTTCGAAAAAAATTTTGAAAAACGTGTCTTGACTGATAGGGTGAGTCTAGAGTGTATTATCGCTACGGTTGGGGTAGTTTTACCTAGGGGTAGTTTTTAAATAAAATATGAAATTGCCAAAAATCGATCGGTTTGATCAAATGACCGTACGGGATATGTCTAGAGTCCATTATGAACTGCTGCGGGGGTATTTTCACCTAGGGGTAGTTTTTAAATAATATATGAAATTGCCAAAAATCGATCGGTTAGATCAAATGACCGTATGTGGTATGTATAAAGTCCATTATGGACTGTTGCGGGGGTGGTTTCACCTAGGGGTAGTTTTTAAATAATATATGAAAATGCCAAAAATGATCGGGTCCTAGGTAAAAGTCACCCAGGAGCTAGCCCTCAGGTAAAGCCATCTCGAGGCCGGCCCCTAGGTAAAGTAACCCTGGAATAGCTCCGGTGGTGGGGGTAACTTTTGGAAAGATTTAATGGTTATCTGATGACGTATCAGCGCTCGAGCGACTCTAGGCATGCAGTAGGCTCACCCTAACTATAGTGGTCTACCCTAAATGTTTTGGGTGATGAGGGACCCGGGATATATGATTGCCAAACTCAAAATTAGTCTATGCTACTAAATTAATAAACAATGCAACAAAGCCCTATCGTTTCGGGGAATACGTTTGGCCTACATAGTTGTAGATAACCGGTGACCGTGTGCTGGACATGTGCAAACCTGCAGAGATAAAACATTATCTTAAAACCGCAACGGCAGCCGGTGACCAGGTAAAGCTACCACCGACCTCGGAATCGTACTCGAGGTAAAGCCACCCAAGAGCCAGGCCTCAGGTAAAACCAACCCGAAGAATGCCCTTAGGTAAAGTAACCCTAGAATCAGGCCTTAGGTAAAGCTACCTTGGAGTCAGGCCTTAGGTAAAGCAGTCAGCCTTTAAGTAAAGATACCCAAAAGCCGGGCCAGGATGGTCGCTATATCAATTACAGCCTCTCGACTAAGACAAATACCTCCACCAAGTCTTGGGTAAAACTACCTTGGAATAGGGTCTTAGGTAAACGTCACCCTGGAGCCATGCTTGAGGTAAAGCCGCCCAACAGATAGGCCTTAGGTATAGCCCCCATAGAGTATGGACTTAGGTAAAGCCATCCCTAAGCCAGCCCTTAGTTAGAGCCACCTTGGAGAAAGGCCTGAGGTAAATTCACACCAGAGTCAGGCTTTAAGTTGGGGGTGGTTATCAAATAATATATAAAATTACCAAAAAATGATCGGTTAGATCAAACGACCAACGTTCCAACTAAACGCTAATTTTAACCGACCAACAATTATACATAGAGGTCAAATAATCAACAAGCTGAATCGACCAATCACAACGCAGGGGCCCGGTAGGTCTACGCAATACAACGCAAACGGTCGCTGTAAGACGTGAAGGCTTATATACCGTGTTAAACCATTATATATATATGATAGCCCACATAATGTGTTAAACAAATAAGCATGTAAGCCTACATACATACTATGCTAGGCCAACATACATGAGCCTACTATGTCTGTAAACCACTGGCCAAACCCCTTATGATCTGAGCTATTTTCACCTCCTCTATCAGGTAGAGCCTCATGCAGGCAACCGTATAATATGGGAGGTACTATAGGGTACATCTACCAATGCATAACCTATCAAGCCCATGTAAAGATTTAATATATTTGATGACGTATCCGCGTTCGAGCGACTCCATGCAGGTATTAGGCCCACCCTAACTAGAGTGTTCTACCCCTAAATGATATGGATGATGCGGGGCAAGGGGCTATGATTGCCAAACTCAAAATTTGTCTATGCTACTAAATTAATAAACAATGCGACAAAGCCTTATCGATTGAGGGAATACGTTTGGCCTACATAGCCGGTGACCGTGTGCTAGACATGTGCAAACCTGCAGAGATAACACATGATCTTAAAACCGCAACGGCAGCCGGTGACCGCTATAGCAAGCTTAAAACCCGCACGGCTGTGTCGTTGTGAATCTAGGCGCGTGTTTATGTTTTGATTACTGTATCAACTTACTATGTACTATCGGCATACCAAGGCCTACATATATAATCAGAAATCAGTGTAAATAATCAAATAGCCTCAATGGATATATCCTATAGCTGTAAATGTATCTAGATATAAAGGTATATATGGAGAAACACTAATAACGAGGCCCATCACAAAACGTGAATAAATATATGTTATAAAACGATCCTAAAACGATGCTAAGCCAACATGCATGCTATCATACATAGGCGTATATACCACGTTAAGCCTACATACATGATAGTCCACATAATGTGTTAAACAAATATGCATGTAAACCTGCATACATACTATGGTAAGCCGACATACATGAATCCTAAATGCGCCTACTATGTCGGTAAACCACAGGCCAAAGGCTATATGATCTGAGCCTGACACACATTTACACCTCGTCTATCAGGTAGAACCTCAGGCATGCAATCGTATAATATTAGGAGTACTATAAGGAATATAGCTACCGTTGCATACCACCATAGCTGTGTAAAGGCGGCTACCAATGCATAACCTATCACGCCCACATAGATGACGGTCAACAAATACTACAATATAATTAAGAAAAAAGTCACGCAACATATATACAGTGCTAAGCCAACATTCAGGCATATATACTATGTTAAGCCAGCATGCAATATACTCTAAATAGCCATATATACGCTGTTAAACAAATATGTGTTTAAACCTACATAAATACTACGCTAAGCCAACATCCATGCTATCATAGATAGGCGTATATACTATTTTAGGCCTACATACAGCGTTAAACAAACATGTGTGTAAGCCTGCACACATATTATGCTAAGCAGACAAGGGCCTACAAATTATAACACATTATATCCAATGCATAGTTTAGCTAATGGTTATCACACAGTAGCCTGACTACAACTTGCCCACATAATACCCGATACATAGCTAGACTAATCATTAACACATAGTATCCGATGCATAGCCTGACGATGGGTTAACATATAGTATCCGATAAGTAGCTTGAGTATGCTCCCACACATAATATCCAGTGCATAGCCTCGCTAATGGTTAACACATCGTATCCGATGCTGAGCCTGACTATGGATTATCACATAGTATCCGATGTGTAGCCTGACTAATGATTAACACATCCGGTGCATAGCCTGGCTAATGACCAACATATAGTATCCGATGCATAGCAGGGCTAATGGTTAACTAACAATTAGTTTGACTATGGGTTAACATACAGTATCCGATAAGTAGCTTGACTATAGCCCAACACATAGTATCCATTGCATAGCCTGACTATGGGTTAACACATCATATCCAATGAGAATTTTTGATACAATTTAACACAAAATATCCAATGCATAGCCTGACTAGTGGTTAACACATCCATTGCATAGGCTGGCTAATGACCAACATATATTATCCGATTCATAGCTAGGCTAGTGGTTAACTAATAGTTAGCTTGACTAGTGGTTAACACAAAATATCCGATGCATAGCTTGAGTATGTTTTTAACAAATAGCATCCAATGCATAGCCTGACTATGGTTATCACATAGTATCCGATGAGAAGGTGGATACAAACTAACACATAGTATCCATTGCATAGTTAGGCTAATGGTTAACACATAGTAGCCGTTGTGTAGCTTTACTACAAGGTAACACAAAATATCCAATACATAGCTTGAGTATGGTTTAACAAACAGTATCCAAAGCATAGCCTGACTATGGGTTATCACAAAGTATCCGTTGAGTAGGTTGATTACAAACTAACACATAATATTAATTACATAGTTTGGCTAATGGTTATCACATAGTATCTGATACATAGCTAGGCTAATGGTTAACACATAGTAGCCGATGCAAAGCCTGACTAGGGTTAACACATAGTATCCGACGCAAAGATTGACTAATGGTTAACACAAGGTATCCAAAGCATAACCTTACTAGGTATAACACATAATATCCGATGCATAGCTTGACTACAAGGTAACACATAATATCCGATGCGTAGCCTAGCTAATGGTTAACACATAGTATCTGATGCATAGCCTGACTAGAGCTTACACATAGTATCCGATACATAGATTGACTATGGGTTATCACACAGTATCCGATGAGAGGCTTGAATACAAGTTAACACATAACATCCAATGCAAGGCTTGGGTAATATATATATATATATATATATAT